>CABHPP010131967.1:45242-57428 GCA_902168425.1 Peromyscus attwateri
CATTCCCACCTCCTCCAAGGCAAGATCTCCCCTGGGGAGTCAGCCCAGCCTGGAAGACTCAGCCAAGGCAGGTCCAGTCCCCTCCTCCCTACTCCAAGGCTGAGCAAAGTGTCCCAGCATAGGCCCCAGGTTCCAAAAAGCCAGCTCATGCACCAAGGACAGATCCTGGCTCCACTGCCTGGGGGCCTCCCTAACAGTTCAAGCTAATCAGCTGTCTCACTTATCCAGAGGGCCTGGTGTAGTTTCATGGGTGCTCCTCAGCTATTGGTTCACAGTTCATGTGTTTCCACTAGTTTGGCTATTTGTGCCTGTGCTTTTTCCAATCATAGTCTCAATATCTCTCGCTGATTGGGCTCCCGGAGCTCCACCTGGGGCTTGGCTGTGGATCTCTGTGTCCCAGTTGTTTCTTAATCTTACAGGCCCTTTGTGCATATTTTATGGTTTATTGGTTTTGTGTTTTTATGGCATTTTTTTGTGTGTGTCCCTGGGTCTATATGTGTTTCTTGAACTTTTCCTTTGGCTCTTTTTCTTTTGTTTGTTTATTTATTTTGTCCTATTTTGATTTGTTTTTACTTAGTCTATTTTTCGTTATTGTTATTCTTTAGATGTATGTTTTTATTCTGATAAGACAGAGAAAGAAAGAGTATGGATTCAGGTGGATGGGGAGACAGGGTATCTGGGAGGGGTTGGAGGAGGGGAGACCATAATCACAATATATTATATGAAAATTAATTTCCACACAAAGGAAGAAAAAAGGTAGTCTTAGTAAATGAAGGTTGGTTACTAAGGGAAGGCCTTCAAGAGTCTACCAGCATGCACAGGGTCTGCCCAGGACTGTTCGGATGAGGTCCTAGAACTGAAGGTGGAAGTGGACACACACATGTCTCTGTCCTTGACCCAGAAGCTTTCTTTTTTTTTTTTTTTTTTTTTTTTTGGTTTTTCGAGACAGGGTTTCTCTGTGTAGCTTTGTGCCTTTCCTGGAACTCACTTGGTAGCCCAGGCTGGCCTCGAACTCACAGAGATCCTCCTGCCTCTGTCTCCCGAGTGCTGGGATTAAAGGCGTGTGCCACCACCGCCCGGCTGGCAGCCACTTTCAAATAAAAATCAGTTTTCTCCAAGGGACTCTTTCTGGGCAAAGAAACTATTCTTAAGGCCAGGTACCACGCCCAGTAGATGCTCAACAACAAAACAAATGCAGTAACATCTCAGAGGTTCTATGCCTCTTAATGCATCAGAGCACCTATTTATTTATTTATATTTTTATCTTACAGATTCTTTGTTGCTATATAATAGATTTTGGTTTCATGTGTATCTCTGTGTCTATATGTGCTTTTTTTTTTTTTTTTTTTTTTGGTTTTTTTTTTTTTTGCTTTTTGTCTTTCCTGGAACTTGCTTTGTAGACTAGGCTGGCCTCAAACTCATAGAGATCCTCCTGCCTCTGCCTTCCGAGTGCTGGGATTAAATGCGTGCGCCACCACTGCCCGGCTATATGTGTTTTTTTTTTGTTTGTTTGTTTTTTATTTGGCTTTCATTCTTCTGTTCGTTTTTTCTTATTTTGGTTTGTCTTTGTTTTATCTTATTTAATTAATATTATTATTAATATTATTATTATTAATATTATTCCTTAGATGCCTGTTTCTTTTCCAATGAGGGAAAGAAATGGTTGTCTATCCGGTTGGGAGAGGAGAAAGGGAGGAACTGAGAAGAGGTTGGGGAGGGGAAACTGTAATCAGGTTATACTATATAAAAAATTATTTCCAATAAAAATGGTTCTACCTAGTTCTGACTATGGCCTAAAGTAGTTGTTTCTGTTCTACACCATGTGAATAAGCCACAGGCTCATGCTCTTACGTCCCAGCCTGAGCTATTCTGAGTTCTTTTCTGCCACAGTAGGCTGAGACTTGATGAAACCGTGAGTTTAAACAATATGTTCTCAGTTAATTTGCTTCTGGGAAGTGTTCTGCCATAGTGACAAGGAAAGTAACTAATACAGGATGTAAGAGAGAAGTTATTATTGTGACTACAATTGGTAAATAATCTACCAGAGAACAGAGTGTTGAAGCCTAGAATTTGCTCGAGGATGGTGGTGGCTTATAGATCCACTGCATGGTAATCTTCCCTGCAACGACCATCTATGTGTTCTAGCTAATTTTATGCCAATTTGACATAAGCTAGAGTCATTTGACATGAGGGAACCCCAATTGAGAAAATGCCTCCATAAGTCTGGGTTGTAGGCAAGCCTGTAGAGTGTTTTCCAAATTTCTGATTGATGTGAGGGGGCCAAGACCACTGTGGGTGGCTCCGTCTCTGAGCTGGTGTTTCTGGATTCTATAAGAAAGCAGGTTGAACAAGTGGGAGGAAACAAGCTAATAAGCAGCACCCCTCCCTGGCCTGTGCATCAGCTCCTGCTTCAAGGTTTCTGTCCTGTTTGAGTTCCTGTCCCAGTTTCCTTCAGTGATAGACCATGGATGTGGAATTTTAAGCTAAATAAGCCCTTTCCTCTCAAGGTTGCTTTTGGTTATGTGGTTACACCATAGCAATAGTAACCCAAACTAAGACAGTAGGGTACAGCTTGCAATATCAAAAGTTCATTCCCAAATAGAAAGTAATCTCCTTGGATAAGTGTGTATCTTCTAGAGACATCAACCTTGAGATGCAAGTGTAATTCACTGTTTCTTAATTGATTTGAGTTCTTCAATGATTTGTTTTTCTCATCTGTTAAGAGAATAACAGGTTCTATACTGTATACATATTTATGATGCTGTAGAATGGCCTTGACTGTGAGACCCATGTATGAGACTCATGGAAGGTAGAGAGAAAAGACACACAAGATCCATAACAGGAGCTAGGTGCTTGCCTGATAGGCAAACAATGTAAGTAAAATGAGTTTCTATTTTTCTATCATCAGGCATACCTCCACAGCACATAATTTTTCTTAAAAAAATGCATTTGCCACAGTTTCACAATAAACAAGCTGGGGTGGAATCCAGAATGCCACAAGTAAAAGCTGAGGTTTGTGCCTGACAAGCTAAATCAGGCAGAGTACTTTAAGATCTAGCAGTGTTAAAAGACACAGTTCAGGGCTTAAGTGATCATGAAGGAAGTGGATGTATTGGGACTGGATAATCAGAACTCTTGAATATGTGGGCGGGAGCCTCAGTCATGTGTGCTGTGGAAATATGACAGCAAATCCCAGGACGAGGCTTATAATCCCTCTGCCCTGGTGCTCAGCAGCCATTCTGTTGTGGATGGATGAAAGCTCACAGGTGTGTGCTGAGGCCCAGAATAAATTTTGCAGGTGCTGGTGATTGCAGTACAGGTCTAAGTCCCTTTAGAGTCCTCACCGTCTGAACAAATGAAATGATTTTGAATGCTTCTGCTTGCTACAGGGAAATTTATGAAAAGATGGCATGATTTCATGCTCCTTTGGATAGCTTTTGTAAGAGACCTGGGCCAAGAAAATTGTTCTCCAAAAGCCTGCTAAATTTTTATAATGGAAACAAATTTATCCCTTAATAAAAGTAACATTAATTTTATTTTGAATTTATTGCTGAGGAGAGTTTCAATTCTTACAGCTATTTTTTTTTTCTGCACTGCAACACCAGGGTTCTTTGTATACCCACATTTTGAAAAAGGTATCACCATCAGAATCTGGAAATAAGTTTTTTTTTAATGTGACAGTCTTTATGTATTATTTTATATCATAGTGGGAATTAGACAGGAATGTGTTGCCCAACTGTATATGCTTATACAAAATAGGAACTTACTTAAGATAATTGATTTTTATATAAAGTGGGCTATCACCAAACAGGCAAGGTTGTTGGCTTCTGACCTTGTAATTCTCTAAGTTCCAATACAGCTCTTCCTTTACTTTTGACTGAATTAAGATAGCACCCTGGTTGTGAGTTGACGTGAAATCAGCTACATTATTGTTTTTGAAAAAAAAAAAAAACCCAAATGAAGATAAACTGAGATCTGGTTTTATAATAACGTCATGTGTTCAGTCAACTTTATGCTCTCAGGTTGTATGATGAAGTTGTTACTAAGAAAAATTTTTCAGCAGTTTTGAAATTCAAGTGATCGCTTCAGGCATGTCAAATGGTTAACTCTGAGTAAGATGGGGAGGCAGAAAAGTGCAATGCAAAACCACAGGCTGCTTGGTAGAAATTTACAATTAATGAGGTGACAGGAATGGTTGGAGGTGATTCTGTGAGATTCTGCAGGAGTCACTGAACTTTAACAAGATGGTGAGGAGGCATCTTGACAGAAACAGGCTTTTAAGTCGTTCTTTAGATTTACACTGTGTAGGGCTGACTGGGACACTCTTTTTTCTAGGAAAAAAAATGGTCTAGTATTTCCTCTGTTACATTGCATGCTTGACTCTTCCCATCAGATTGGCATGGGGAGTTGTTTTGCTACCATGTTCCAGAGTGAAATTAGACAAAGTTTAAAATCTGAAAAAGCATATTTTTTTTTCTGATTTGAGGGCTTTCTATAATAACCATATGCTACCTTGAGTCTAAATCTCATAGCAGAACAGCCTTGACATTGTGTCCTCTCCAAGAGGCATTGCTAAAAAAATAAAATAAAATAAACAAGAATTAACAGAGGCAAAGTATTATATTTCACTTCTTTATAGCAACTAATTTGAGTGCCTAGTCAGCTTTCACCAAAACATTCAAACTAACAAGCAAGGGGGGAAATAAAGAGAACACATCTGTTGTTTCATTTCTTTGTCAGAGAATCAGGATCAAATCATTGGGATCTGTGTCTTTATACCAGAATCCCATGTTGAGACAAATGGCCTCTCTTTTCAGTCCTCATTCATCATCTGTAATAAACTTTGTCCTCCTTATGTGTGTGACACTGTTCATAGTGCCCTGCTAACACTCTCTGTTGACCACATTTCATAGAATAGATAATTAGGACACCCACATAGGCCCCTTGAGTTCAGCTCAAAAGACACAGAGCAGGGACAGGAGTTCTGGTGTTGGGTTTCAGAGATGGTACTCTTGAGGGAGATGCCCACATGCAACTGCTCACAGAGACCGTACCCCAGTGAGGATGACAGCCCAAGCATGTGAACCATTAGCTAGAACTCCAAAACGCTAATGGGAATTCTCACTATCGTCTGTCTACGTTCATCTCTTTTTGGATTTCCCATGGCCACATTAGAATTCTCAAGCTTGGATTCATCTCCCTACCCAAATGCATTGCTTCAGTCAAACCTGCCAAGACTTAGCAACCGCTCCCTACGTCTGCCTCTGAGCAATATCTATGATCAGTCACCACGCTTTATCCACTAGAGCTTGAATATTTTTTTTCCTGTTCAAATATCACTTTTATTTCCACTTGTCAGCCCATCATCATCTTACACTGAAGTATTAAACTGTCACCTGAACAATCTCTAGTTAAAATTTACCTCATTCTGGCCCACCTCTACATGGCTGAGAAAGTAATCTCTAAAAAAACCACTTGCCTAATTATATCTCTCTTCACCTTCAGGAATTTCACCCTTCCCCACTTGCCTACATTATAGACTCCAAACTCTGTGGCATAAGCTACCAGGCCTCTTTTGATCTACTCCTGCTCATTTCTCCTAATAGTCTTTTAATCATACTTGGTGATGTGTCAAATGCCACACATCATGCTGTTTGTGGCCTCCAATCATTGCATGGAGTATTCCCTCTGCTTGGAATGCCCCACTCACCACCTGTCCTGCAGGCGAACTCAAATAAATGTGCAGTAATCACCCATCTGGATGCGACCAGAGAGGCTTTTCTAGTCCAGAAGAATTAGTTATGCATTGATGCCACATCTGTACCTTGTGCAGATTTCTGTTGTTGCACTGGCTACGATTTATTATTATTACTCATTATATTCTGGGTTCGGCTCTGAGCTCCTTCAGGAAACAGCAATTAACAAGAGATCAACAAATGTTAGTGCAGAAAATTGGTTATGAATTTCTACCCTAGCTCATTGCCCTGTGAAAAATTTTCATAACCAGAAAATAGAGAAATTCTGAAATTTCTACATGTCAGTGATGGCCCAATCTTTCACACTTATTACTGGCTAAAAAAGAAGGATGGGAAGATGAGAAAACCTGGAACACAAAGGAGAATGTGATGTCCATTTAACGTGAAGAGGGACTTAGGCTTCTCCTGTCCGTGTCCATACTTTCTTCTGAATTGACAATTGAGTTGACGTCCAGTACATTAACTTATAGTTCACTATAGTTCTTCCTGGGTTTATAATCTTAGCAATGTTAGTGTTAATGTTGGCTGCTCTTCAAATTACATAGGGGCAGCTCCACCAGGAACTCTTCAGCATCCAGCATTTCAGTCAAATGTCGGGTGGGGCTGGGTTTGTACAGACACTGCTTGGAAGGGAAGCTTACAGTTCTTTGCTAAGAAATTTCTACAGCCTTAGAAACTATGCATTTTACTGGGAGATCATTCATGTGCATTTATAACTGAGTTCTGATAGTGCGGATGGGCCAATAAATGGCTTTAACTCTGCTTACACAATACTGCTATCTACAGAGAGAAACAAATTATACAATCACCCAGAAGTCATTTTATAAGCATTCAACTGTGTTACATTGACTCCAAAGCTGACTGTGGTATGATATTTTGGAGTTTGATGATTGCACGTCATAATGTATTTATTAGAATTCAGGAATCTCTTATCACAGCTGATGGTGACACTAAGTTTTAAAATTAATTTTAAGGGAGCATAAAAAGCAATGGGTGTTAATATGAAAATATCATGCACGTATATTATTATTCTTTGTTCTTATTTGGTCTTCACACTGTCATCTCATGTCCTTGCCCACCTTTTGTTCTTGCTTATTTTAATTAGTTTCCCTTCAACTTTCATATCACATGGATTGTATTATTCTTTCTTTCTTATTTATTTTGGTTTTTTTCAAGACAGGCTTTCTCTATGTAGTTTTAGTGCCTGTCCTGGATCTCGAGATTTAGACCAAGCTGGCCTTGAACTCACAGAGATCCCTTCCTCCCCTTTCCTAGTGCCCTTCCTAGTTGTCTTACACACACACACACACACACACACACACACACACACACACGATTCTGCACATGAGAGAAAACAGATGACAGTTGTAACTTTATGAAGACTTTGTTCGTTTAATGTCGAATTTAAACCATAAGTTTTTCCCTCTTTGTGGTTCCTGTGAGTAGACAGGTGAATTTTAGGTTAAACAGAGGTAGGGATAAGTGTCCCAAAGTAGGTAAAATTAATTACTTTGTAATTATATTGTGTACGTTTCCTGGTTTCTTTTTTCAATCTCTTATTTATTTTATTAAGAATTTTTTTTTACTCATTTTACATACCAATCACAGATCCCCCTCTCTTCCCTCATCCCACCCCTCCAGCTTTCCCTCCTAGCCCAATCCTCCATTCCCTCCTCTGACAAGGTAAGGCCTCCCATGGGGAGTCAGCAGAGCCTGGTACATTCAGTTGAGGCAGGTCCAAGCCCCTCCCCCTGCATCAAGGCTGTGCAAGGTGTCCTTTTGTAGTTTCCTGGTTTCTGAGGTTTTCAAATTAATTCTGATTGTTTACACACAATTGCTGACCATTATTTCTGTTTTTATATTGGTTCCACTTATCTGCTACTGTTTCACAAATCGTGCTCTTGTTTAATTGCTTAAAACATCAATCATTCATTTTTCTTCCAAATGTGAGATTTGTCTAAGGCACAGGAAGACAAATAGTTTTTAATCTACAATTTATGGGTCGGCTGAACTCCTGACAGACAGGAACAAAATGGGCAGTCCTTTGATGGTCTCAGGATTTCTCCAGGCAATTTCTCTCTATGTTCTCTTCACTGTGGGGGCTTCAAGGTGTTCAGACTTCATACATTGCTGTTCAGTGCTCTTAAAATGAGTGTTCCCATAGACTATGCCTTCAGGCTTTTGTCTCAGAAGTCAGGTAAAAGAATATACAACCTGCTATACTGATGTACACATAGTAAGCCCCATTCTACTACAGGGTGACTGTGATTCGGAGTGAAGCGGTAGGGTATACATGAACTGGGGACAAGCTCAAGTATAGGACTCCACATTTCCATAGTTCTCTTTGTCCTCTTTTTCCTCCTCTTCATTCTTGTCCCTTTTCCACATTTCAGAAGAATTTTCATGTAAGACAATTTTGAAAAGTATTCTTTGCCATAGTCACCACTCCTATAAAGGTATACACTCACCCCATCCCACCCCCATGAGTCTCTGTATAAATCCAATTTTCCCACTCCAACCACGACATTTTTTTTGTTTTTATGAAACACATGATATATAACATTTTGAGACTGGTTCATTTCATTTAACACAAATATTTTAAAACAGCAGTGCATTTCGTGTCCCATGAGTTTCCTCTTTTTTTTAAATGTAATAATATTCTGTTACATTCCTATGCCACACCCTTTCCATTCCACAATCAGCTGAAAAATCTTTGAGCAATTGCCAGACTTTGGTGATTATTTTAACAGTTGCTAAAATATCTTATGCATTTATTTGCTTTAATGAATACATCAAAATGCAGAAGTCAGCTTAGAACTGGGAAATGGGTGGAAGCTGGGCAATTTTTGAGGTATTTACTAGAGAGGGTAAAATTGACTTGAAAGACCCTGCTGGCAAAAAACAAAATATGAGGGTTAATGGTATTCTGGGGGGAATTTTAGAGAAAGCTTGTATTGTATTAGAAAATATACATATTGCCATGAATAGAATATCAGAGAATTATTCAACTTGTTAAATATCAGTTATCATCTGCTGTATATTCTTAATGGTCTCCAGCAGTATACATAGACATGTAATAACAAATTAATGAAAAAAGACAATGACTTTGAAAGGGAGCAAGGTGGTGCACATGGTTGAACTGTAGAAAGAAATGGGAAGGGGGAAATGTTGTACTATATTATAATCTCAAAAATAAAAGAAATAATTTTAAAAGTAGAAATACAATTGAGCTTTATGAAGATCTTGTATCATATAAGTTGGCTAAACTCATTAAATCTAGCAATTTTTGTGTCCTTTGGGTTTTTTTTTCATGATGTCTTTCATGCATCTGCAAAAACAAAGTTATTTATTTTTTAACATTCATTTTATTTTTATTTGGAGAATTTCATACATGTGTACTGTATCTATGCTATTTCTACCCCACACTCTTAGTCATTTCACTCTTCTCCTGCCCCTCAACTACCTCTTAAATTCATGATCCTTTCTTTAATTAATTATTATTGTGAAACACACACATACACATACACACTCTCTCATACACACACATATAAATATACGGTTGAGTACATTTGATGTTGTTTGTATATTTATATAGTTATGTATTTATGTATCTATGTTCTAATTTTGGTTTTGCTATCAGCGTATTCATCCCTCGAGATGACTGAGTCTCCTTTCAGCAACTCTCTATTGCCTATAATTCCCACATCCATGTTGAATGTCAACTGATGCTGTCATTGTAAAGGTCTTGTTTGACTGTATTGTTCAGATTTCATGAGTATAACTCGATGTCATATATGGAAGACATTCTCTTATATCAGACACCAAGATCTTCCAGCTCTTAAACATAGAAGATGACATTTCATAGAAGATATCTGGCCCTCTGGCTCTTACAAACTTTCTGACTGACCCTTCTTACGTGGTCTCTGTACTTTTTATTTTTTTTTATTTTTTATTTTTTTCTTGTCTTGACTGGAGTTTCCAAGACAATGTTGTTCTTACTCTTAGAGAAAAGAAAAAAAAGTCATTTTTTCTTGAATTTTTAGTTTTCTGTGAGTTTCAAAAATTAATAGATGTCAAATTTTTTGAACTGTTTTTTTCTCTATTTTCAGAAGAGATGTGTTGCTGAAGTTTTCCTGGTCCCAGCCTGCCAGCCATTGGGACAAATCTCTCCCACTGGTGTCCCCTAAGTAAACACACAGAGGCTTATATTAATTATAACTGCATGGCCATGGCTCAAGCGTTTTGTTAGCTCGCTCTTATATCTTAAATTAGCCCATAACTATTAATCTATGTATCACCACATGCTTCATGGCTTTACCTGTGTCCCATTACATGTTGCTCCTTGGGCAGCTCCCTGGTGTCTCTCCTTTCCTTCTCTCCATCTATTTTAATTTCCCACCTGCCTCTAAGCTGCCTTGCCATAGGCCAAATGCCTTTATTTATCAACCAATCAGAGCAACGCATAGTCACAGCTTACAGAAAGATATTCCCTCATCACTTCCCCTTTTCTGTCTAAACAAAAGGAAGGTTTTAACTTTAACCTATGAAAATTACATATAACAAACAGTTATCATGCAAGAATTACAGTTACAATATCTAGTCTATTTGCATTTTGTAAAATTAAAGAAAATATTCTATCCTATGTTTGTGAGTCTAAGGTTTCATATCTAATTCATCTTTTATCATAACCAAGAAAAATTATAAATATAACTATCTAGTCTTCAACTATATCAAAGACCCTAGAAGGATATAATATTACCTAAGTAAACAGGAAGAGCATTGTAAGCAACTTCCAAAAATCTAGAATGACAGAGACAGCTGGATTCCTGGACAGGAATACTCAAAGTTCTTCTGCAATGTTGGGGCATCCATCTTCAACCTATAGGCCTAGAGTCTCTCAATTGCTTCTCTCTGTGTCCTGTAGAATGTCTGGCAGTTTCTTCTGTGAAGCAGGAACCTAAAGGACCATTTCACCTTGCAAAGTTCAGTGGTCACCTTCCTATGGGTCCTGCATGTCCAGTTTATACAACATTTTGTCAAGCAGTTCAGGTAAGAACAGTTCTTGCTCAAATGGCTGTTTTTTGCCACAAAGGAGATAAACTCCATATGTAGTGTCTTCGATGCCCATCTTTCTCTTTGAAGTAAGTTAGTTGGTGCTGCTAGGAACAGACTTGTCTCACTGACAAGGAAGTCTAAGTTTTTAAAACATTTTAAATGCCATATTCTACAGTGTTAGAAGTGCTTAAAAATTACCTACCAAATTGAATTATAACAATGTATACCTAGAAAGTTTAACATGACTACTAGTTTAATTATCATAAACTAATTATTAATCTTTATTTCTTAATTACCCACTACAATTTAAATGAGTTACATAAACATAATACCTTAAACAAGAGTGGAAATATTCACACAGTATAAAAAAATTAACTTTAAATTTATATCAATAAACTAAAATCCATAGCATTGTAAAACATTTCAAATAAGTTGGTACTCTTTAATAGTAGATTCAATAATCTACCCTTTTATCCTGCCCCCCTTTTTTCTTTTAGAAAGATATTGACTATGACCAATAATAATTTGTAACCAATCTCTAACAAATACAAATATCTATAATCCATTTTTTTGGAAT
This sequence comes from Peromyscus attwateri, assembly GCA_902168425.1. Lineage (NCBI taxonomy): Eukaryota > Metazoa > Chordata > Mammalia > Rodentia > Cricetidae > Peromyscus > Peromyscus attwateri. The sequence continues at coordinate 56,631 of CABHPP010131967.1, forward strand.
GTGGGTGTAGTGTGCTGGGTTATTTTATGCTGATTGTGGGCACTTGTAGTCTTATGGGGATCCTGAAAAAATTCAAGATAATGGTCAAAGTCCTGGGAAGACTGGCTATAACTTTTGTTGATAGGTACCATCTGTTAAGGTTCAGGAGGTCTGGCTTGATAAAATCTGATCCATCTTAACCTGGAACAAATCCATAGCCTCTTGCTTCCTATGGAAACAAAAGCTGAGCTTCTTTTCCAAAGTAACATATCCTTAGATCCAAATTTTGAAGTCAGGATACCTTTAAAATATACGTATTGATTTAACTGAATAGCCTTTTTAATTAAATGCCTTTCTGCAGTTAAAAATCCCAAAGACAACACAATCCAGATTCTCTGTGTAATACCCATCTTTACATGGCTTATTTTTTTTAACCTTTACTATCTCTTTAAAGAATTTATTTTTCAAAACTATTTCTTTATATAACTGTTTATCTTTACTTTCTCCTCTCTTCCAAGCCTATGCACATATTTTACACACACTGTAAACCATTTAAAGTCTTATTCCAACTAAATCTGCCTTATTGTAAATCTATTGCTTTAAACTGCAGTGGTTAGCACTGAAGCAGTAACCTTGGCTGCTGACTCTGCCCATCTCAGCTTTTCAACATGGTGAGGATAATTCACTGCCAGCTCTGGGAGCCATGCTGTCTGTTGACTCTGGGAGGCAGTGGGTCTATGCGTCTATCAAAGCAACGGGTAGCCCAGAAACTTCTTTCTTTCTTCCTTCCTTCCTTCCTTCCTTCCTTCCTTCCTTCCT
>CABHPP010131967.1:57528-78839 GCA_902168425.1 Peromyscus attwateri
TCTCTCTCTCTCTCTCTCTCTCTCTCTCTCTCTCTCTCTCTTGTACTAGCAAAGGCTAAATCCACCACACAGCGTAATGTGCAGCTTGGAGATGCCTCTGTGTACCATGGTGGGAATGCTGTGTGCCAAGATCACACCATAGAGTAGTTCAAGCCCACAGGCTGTGGCCGGCCTAAGAGATACAACTAGGAAGCTGTTTATAGCTCTGTTTTAGATTTTTTTTAAAGGTTTCTCAGGTTTTAGGCAGGAAACTCTCGCCCCACGTTTTGGCACCAGCGATATCACAACTTTTTTCCTCTTAGTGTATCGATATGTTCAATATTTAACTTAATATTATAATGTTAACTTTCTCTTTCAGTCCTGAGAATAACTTATTTTGGTCTTGACACATTTTTTTTAATATATTAAATTGCAACTCCTCATTACTCAAAGATTTGTGTCTATGCTCATGAATGATATTCATTTATATTTTCTCTTTTTATTTTATAATGTCTGTGGTCTTATGAGTATAATATCTGCTTTATAAAGAATTATGAAGTTTCTGTCTCTCTTCCCCTCATCCTCTACCCTTCTCCTTCTGTCTCCCACCTCTCTCTCTCTCTCTCTCTCTCTCTCTCTCTCTCTCTCTCTGTGTGGGAGGAGGGGGTGGGTGTGAGTGGGTGGGTGTGGGTGTGTGGGTATGTGTGCAGTCATGCATGTGTCCCATCCTATCTGTGGAAGTCAGCAGACAACTACAATGTCAGTCTCACATTTTACCTTGTCTGTGAGAGGGCCTCTTCTTTGTTGTCCACTGCTAGATAGGCCAGGCTAGCTAGTCTGGAAGCTTTGGGGATTTTCCTGTCTGCACTTCCCATCTTGCTGTGGGAGCTCTGGGGTTGGATATGCATCCTACCACCTATGGCTTTACATAGAATCTGGAAATTCAAACTCAGTTCTTCCCAGTAGTTCTGCAAATGCCTTAGCCACTGAGTCATCATTCCAGCTCCAATTTTTATCCTGTAAGATAGTTTGTGTTGAATAGAGAGTATTTCTTTCCTTACTGCTTGGAAGAAATTGTCAGTGAAGCTACTTGGACCTGGTGTTTGAATTATTGTAGGGTTTTTGACACAAAATGTGATTTCTTTCATTATTGTAAACCTTTTCACACTTTCATTGTTCTGGTTGCATCAAAGAGATGCCTTTAACCTCTTTTGAATTACATTTTAATCATTTTTATTTCAGTGTAGAATTTTGTAATAATAAGTTTTACCTACAGTTGTTTGGTGATTTTTCTTCTTTTATTTTGTTGAGGAATTCATGGGGCTGGGGGATTGCTCAATGGTTAAGAGCATTTGCTATTTTTACAGAAGACCCCACTTTGATTCCCAGTATCTACCTGGTGGCTCACCGCCACCCATAACTCTGTAACTCTGATGCCTTCTTCCTTCACAAATGCTAAATGTATACAATGCAAACAAATACTCTTACATGTGAAACAAATAAATCCACAAAGTATTTTTTAAAGTCTACTATAATTCAGGTATTTGCCTTTTTTCAATAATTTTTTATTTAAAATTTTTTTCTTTCCTTTTACATAACAAACCCTGTTCCCTCTCCCTCCCCTTCTACCACTCCTCTCCACCTCCCCCCATCCCACTCTCATCCCCTTCTCATAGAGAGTAAAGCCTCCCTTGGGTAGTCAAAACAGGCTGGCACATAAAGTTTGGATCTGACCTAGCCCTTCCCTCCTACATCACGCCTGAGTAAGGCATCATACCATAGGGATTGGGTTCTAAAAAGCCAATTTATTTACCCAGGATAAGTCCTGGTCCCATTGCAAGGGGACCACCTACAAACACATCAAACCACAGAACTTTCACCACATTCAGAGGGCCTAGTGTGGTCCCATGCAGTCTCCCTAGCTGTTAGTCCAGAGTCCATGAGCTCCCACTTAGCTTGGGTCAGCTATCTCTGTGGTTTTTTTTCTCATCATGATCCTAGCCCCCTTGCTCCTATAATTCTTCCTCTCTCTCTTCAGCTGGACTCCAGGATCTTGGGCAAGTGCTTGGCTGTGAGTCTCCGTATCTACTTCCATCAGTTACTGGATGAAGGTTCTATGATGACAATTAGGGCAGAGACAACAGACACGTTGATCAATGGAAGCAAATAAAAGACCCTGACGTTAATCCACACACCTAAGAACACCTGATATTTGACAAAAAAGACAAAATTATACAATGGAATAAGGAAAGCATCTTCAATGAATGGTGCTGGCACAACTGGATATCTACATGTAGAAAAATGCAAATAGATCCACACCTATTGCCATGCACAAAACTCAAGTTCAAGTGGATCAAAGACCTCAGCATAAACCCAGTTACACTGAACCTGATAGAAGAAAAAGTAGGAAGTAGCCCTGAACATATTGTCACAGGAGACCACTTCCTAAATATAACACCAGTAGCACAGACACTAAGAGCAACAATTAATAAATGGGACCTCCTGAAACTCAGAAGCTTCTATAAGGTGAAGGACACTGTCAATAAGACAAAAAGGCAGTCTACAGAATGGAAAGATCTTTACCAATCCCATATCTGACATAGGTCTGATCCCCAAAATATATAAAAAAAACTCAACAAACTATCAAAATATCAAATAATTCAATTAAAAAGTAGGCTACAGAGCTAAACAGAAAATTCTCAGCAGAAGAATCTCAAATGGCCGAAAGACATTTAAGGAAATGTTCAACATCTTAGCCATCAGGGAAATGCACATCAAAATGACTCTGAGATACCATCTTACACCTGTCAGAATGGCTAAGATAATAAACACTGGTAGCAGCCTATGTTGGAGAGGATGTGGAGAAAGGGGAACACTCCTCCACTTTTGAAGGGAATGCAAACTTGTACAGCTACTCTGGAAGTCAGTATGGTGATATCTCAGAAAACTGGGAATCAACCTACCTCAAGTCCCAGCAATATCACTTCAGGGCATACACCCAAAAGATGCTCAACCACACCACAAGGACATTTGCTCAATTATGTTCATAGCAGCATTATTTGTATTAACCAGAACCTAATAACAACCTAGGTGTCCTTCAACCTAAGAACAGATAAAGAAAATGTGGTACATTTACACAATGGACTATTACTCAGCAGTAAAAGACAATGTCATATGTCATCATGAAATTTGCAGGCAAATGGATGGAACAAGAAAAAATCATCCTGAGTGAAGTCACTCAGACCCAGAAAGAAACATGGTATGTACTCACTCATAAGTGAATATTAGACACAAAGGATAACCAGGCTACAATCCAGAGATAACCCCAGAGAAGCTATGTAGAGAGGACACTAAGAAGGACACACATGGATTGTCCCAGGAAGGGGAAAGGGTTAAGATCTCCTGGGTAAACTGAGAGTGAGGAACAGAGTGGAGGGGATGGGAGATGGGAACATGAGGGCTGGAGATGGCAGAGCTGGGGGAAATTGGGGAGAGAGATCAATGAGAGAGTGTACCATTAAGGGGATGGGGAGAAATCTACAGCCAGGAAAAGCCTCAGGAACTCACAAGATTGTCCCCAACTAAGACTCACAGCAGTGGTGCAGAGGGCACTTGAACTAGCCTTCCCTTGCATAGAAATTGGTGTCTATCCTAACTGGCATTTCGTCTTTTACACACCTAAACACTTAATTCAAGTGTGAGACTTAAATGTCTGTGTGCTATATATTTTCCAGCACACTTAAAACTTTTCAGTATTACATGATCTTTCCATGTTTTAATTAAATTATACGTCTATTAGACCATTTAAAATTTTGTTCAGTTCCTACAAACTCTTCCTCTTTTTTTTTAAAAAAATAATTACTCTATAAACTGATAATTTTAAAAAGATTTTTTTTAACTTATGTGTTGCTGTTTGTATGACACATGTGTGTGGACTCCCATGACTAATGGAAGGAGGGACTCAGGCCACTGGAGCTGAAGTCACAGGTAGTTGTGACCTGCCTATCATGGGTGCTGGGAGCCAAACCTTGACTTATCGGCATGAAGTTTGTGTTCTTACCACTGAGCCATCTCCCCAGCCACCAAGCCAGGATAGTTATATAGACATAATTTAAAGTTCATCCATTCTCCTTTAACTGATCAAAATCTAGTTACGACCCTGGCAAATTTATTCCTTTTCTATTTCACTGTAAATATTTTTTCTATCATTTGTAGTTGCCCACACAGGATAAATATCATGCCCAACTCCTAGTTTTTCTTGCCTTTCCCTGTATTAGCTATAGCTCTGTTTTCTGATTTCACTCTCTTCCCAGCAGTAAACTGTAGTTCCCTGTTGCTATGGACCAGCAACATCTTTAGCTCAGAGTTTAATTTTCTGATTCAGACTCATATTTATGGAGGACCTGAGTGCCTTGTTATTGGGAGTGTATTTTTTGAACCATATTAGCCCTGGTGTCCACTACTGCCAAGTGTTTCTCTTGTCTGTGGTCCGTTTTGGTTGGAGGGTTTTTGTTCTTCAATTAGCAATGAGATTGCTCTGGCTCTTGATGCTAAAGCAGGTGTCAGTCTCAAGATGATTGCATTTAATCTTCTAAGGTGAAGAGTTTATTTTACTCTTTGTCCAGCCACAGGCCTTTTCGACCTCGTGTGTGACATATTTTATTGTTTCATAGCAGCAGATTAAAGGCTTTTGCTTCGCAGGAGAAAAAAGTACGGAGAGGCAGGATATATTTACTGACTACTCCTTTCCGTTCTGTGCATCCACATCCTTTCTCCTGTTCTGTCCCTAAGCTTTCTTCGCTTTACCTAGATGAAGCTTTTGTGGAAGTGTTCCAAACTACCTAGAGCCCAAGAATAACCAGTAATCCCCTGGTTATAGAATTCTGATTTTTCCTTCCTGAATCACCTTAGCAAGTGCCGTGTGTGTGTGTGTGTGTGTGTGTGTGTGTGTGTGTGTGCGTGTGTGTGTGATAAACCTGAAACAGAGGGAGTGGGAAGCTGCCCATTTCCCTCTGATAGTGTGCATGAAGGGCATGAGGCAGATCTATCCCAGCATGCCCAGGCCTTTGTTTCCACTCTGCTCTTGTCATAGATGCTTTTGATTGTCAAACAAATCTCCCTTAGATTATGGTCATTAAGGTTTCCTTAGGCCCTGAAGATTTAAGATGTTGGCACACACTTCATTTAACCTCCTTAATATAACCATGAAAACCACAATGAAATTTTTAGTAATTTGGTTACCAGACAAGAAAAGTTGGCTGAGAAAAAAATTTCTGAAATAGTAAAAATAAATAACAATTATTGGAACAATATAAAAAAAACCAAAACCTCAACACCAGTGGGGTTTATCCTAATATTGAAGTGAATATCATTTTCTTCATTTCTTGACTTGTTATAAATGAATGTAGAATCACTGGCCAAAAGTCAGTTCCCTAGAAAAAGAATGAAAATGTTCAAGGAAGATAATTCATTTAATCAACTATTTGAAGTATGTGACAAGCTGTCTATAAGAACTTTCTATGTTTAGATTTAAATCACACTGATAATGTGAACACACAATTAGATTAATATTATTACTGTTTGCCTTGCATCATAGCTGCCTTGGGGAGCAGCCTCAGGTATTTTTTTAGAGGGGATCCTTTTTCAGGTCTTCCATATGACACCAATGACGCAGTTGCAATTTTAAGCAATATGCTACCTGGAAAACCCCTTTGTCTTCTACCATGTTAAATGTGTTTTTCTGGAAATAGAAATTAAGTGACTAATATATGTCATTTTCACTGAGAAACAATGAGAAAGGACTTATATATGTTTATGTTCACATATGCATTTAAACAATATAATAAATACGTGATACCATACCAGAGACAGGAGGAAAGTGCTGTAGAAAAATTAACATAGAAGTCCTTTTAATACTTTTTCCTAGAACATTCATGGGTGAATTTACCCCGGAGCCAACGTTTATCCTGCCAGTTACAGTACTAAACATTGTTTGCAGCTAAAAAAAAATTGATTTTTTTTAACACTACAGGATATATATGTACCAAGAAATTGGTCTATCCATAGAAAACAAGTATTCCAGTACTATGTAGTATGTTTAACATAATTTGATGGCGATAAGACTAAAAAGAGGAAATTAATTCAATGTTGAACTAACGTTATAATGAGGAAGTAGTGGGATATGTCAAGTAAGAGAGTAAAACACAGATTTTTCTTTCTTGTATAATGAAATGATAGATTGTGTAGGGAAGGTAAGCAGTCATATTCATTGGAAACATATAGCATCATTAAACCATCCAGAGGCTCTCAAACCCAGGAGAGAACATGTGCTTTTACAGATAGAGGCGTAGTTTTATCAGGGATCCTCAATTAAAATCTTAGAATAATTATTAGAAATTAATCAGTAAGAAAGAGATAGTGTTCTGAGTAATGTCTATTGCCACAGGGCATTGCTTTCCTTGAGATCTTACACTAAGTTTTCAGTGCCACCAAATTGAATATAATGTGTAAAATGTATGTGTTTAAAAAATAGCAAATAGAGACCATATTGTCCACAGTATGTTCATAGAATAAGAGAAACATTTTTCTGGTCACTTACTTAGTGCAGGGGAATAGTTTGAGGTAATTTGAAAGACATATGAGGATTTCCACCCCTATACAAGTATAAATTGAGTTTGGAAGATAACAGAAAAAGAAGTTTGTGATTAAAAGCAATACTAGAGAACAATAGAAAGAGATTTTCCAAGGCAGTTCATGATTAATTGCTTAATGATTTACAAGGCTTAAGAGCTAGGAGGTTAATAAGAGGTGGCTAGGAAGAAAAATAATGGAAGCAAGAAAAAGTTTACAGTATATCACCTCTCCTTGGTGACAAGCAAAGGGATTCACCAATTGCTGTATATATTGATGAACATGTAGTTTCAAAGGCTGGAACTTGAAAACTCACTTTGAGGTTTGCCTGGAGTTCCTGTGTTTGGGGTAGTAATGCAACTGCTCTTTCTGGCACTGACGGAAAGACAGTATTGGTTTGGTTTTCCTTTCTCACACATATAAAGCAGGTAGTCAGGCAGTCATTATGGAATAACCTCGAAGAAGACAAGCAATTAAAATAAAATTGAGTTTATTTTATGTTAACCTGTACTCCTATTGAGGTATAGAAATGATTTTGTTGTTGTTGTTGTTAAAACTGGATTTTTCTGCTATCCTGGACCCAAATACTGTGATTTGTTCTAGGACGATGGTACTCTTATATCCAGTCACTTGCTTTTGTTTGAAGAACAGATCATTCCTGGAAGGGGATGTAAGACAGAGTGTCTTCATCCTATCCTGAAAGCAGGACTTTCAGCTTACATCGAAGCCATTGTTCTATGATTTGTGCTGCTGTGTTTGTTGTCAGGCTATGAGCAACACTATTTAATGCCTTTGAAGCCAGATACAGACAACCACGCTAAGCAGTGTAACTGTCTTGATTCCCAGTTCCCCCTTTCTAGGTTATGATGTGAATTCCCCTGGAAAATAATTTAAAACTACGTCTTTTCAGGAAGATTAAACTCTGGTCTAAGAAATGATGAAATCTTGGACCAGAAGAGAAAGAATTGCTTTTTGTTTATGGCAGAGTACCACAGTTGTGCTATGACACTAAATTGATTGGAACTTGGTAGATGCTGGGATGGCTTTTTTCATTTCAGTGTGCTGACAGCTGGGCAGGAACATAAACTATTCCCCGTGTTGGATTTCTCTTATTCTTCAACTAAAGTGTTTCATAAATATTACAGCTTAATATATAGCAGGTTTGGGAAACACAACGAGAACATGTTATCTATTCTCCTGTTAAGTGAGTGACAGACAGTGGCATGGTACTCATTAGAGGCAGGAAGAAACCTATAAGCTTATTTAACATCACCGACCCCAAATGAGATCAAGTGAGAAAGTGGCAAGCACAAGGTATTTGAATCATGCAACTTGCATGCTGCTGGGGTTCTCAGAAATTACATGGAGTGGAGAAGTTAATGGAAAAAATGGAATTCCTTAAGATGGCTCAATATGATATCTTTTGACTGAGCATTGGATGAAAATTGAATGTAAATTCTATTAATATCTCTAAAATGTTTTAATGGAAATAATAAAACTGTATTATAATGAATATAACGAGCTTAGGATCCAAAAGATTTTTTTTAATCAGCAATGGGCATCCACACTTAAGACCTCATTAATGTAAAACTTTTCTTACTCAGAATCATCTCTTAAAATGAAGTGTACTTCATAAACCACGTGAGAATTTTTGTAATTATTAGGACTCATGCAAGCGAGCAATTAATTTCAGCTTGCTCCCATTTTAAAAAATGAAAATGTAGTGCATAAAAACAAATTATGGAAATGACACAAAATACTTGAATAAATTGAAATGTTGGAACTCAATATTTTTCCATATCTAAAGTATATATTCTTCGGGTTCTCAAGGCATTTTGTAGATGAACCTGATGTTAATACAGCCTTGATGAGAGTACTTCAAGTGTTTGCTTTTGCACCTGATGAGAATATATCTCTATGTAACTGATTTAATTAATATTCTCCTCAGAGTAAATAGCATTGGAAATGAAAGATTAGTGGTGGGTGTGGTGAATCACTGAATTGCTCTACCCTTCTGAATGGCACAAGGATATGATAGGATTATTAATGGTCCCTGAAAAACGTTCATCAGCCTACCTTGTTTAGTGACACTTGAGAGTAGAATGCTTTGACATTTATTATTCAAGCCCTTCTGTAATCACCCTGTCTTATAACCTGTTATCTCTCAGAGGCAGGCCCCGAATACTTGTTGACTACACAAGCTCTTTGCAACACAGAGTGCCTGGATACAAAATAGAGTAAACATTTATTTGCCCTGTTTAGAAATATTGAAATTGGGGTACAACTGCTGTGTCATCTAGACTTAATGAAATACCAGACAAATTATTGAGTATAGACATACACACCATTCATTTCTCTTAGAACAAGTAATAGTAGTATAGACTAACATAAATAAAGCAGGAAATGGTTTTTGTCTGTTTTTAGTCATTAGCACTAGTAGATTTGTGGAAAGGCATTGAATCTTAATTAAATGAGTAAGTTTAACATCCCCACACAATCGCAATTAAGTAAGTAAATAGGTGGGAAAATAACTTTAGGTTGACTATTTTTCAAGTGCTGTGATGAGCCTGGGGGATGTAAGTTTGAACAAATGGTGATTGGTCTAGCAGTTTTGTGGAGAAGATGAATGAACTGTAAGTTAGAAGTGTGCTATGTTTAGTAAGTTGAAGTGTGAGCTAGTATGGGAACAAACAAACAAACAAACAAACAAACAAAAAACAAAAACAAAAACAGGTTGAATCTGTATGAGACTTCATTTAAGGTTACCTACAGGAAAAACACAAAATGATTTTATGATACGATTAAACCTTTTCTTTATTAATTCGATAGAGGCTGAAGAAATAGTTTTGAAAGATGACACATTTCAGCTTGTGTATGTTTCAAAACGATCTTTCTAAAGTGAAAGAAGAGAATTAGAATGGGCTGAGAGCAGTGCAGACTCAGGAGAAATGATAGCTGTTTGTACTGGAAATGGAGAAGGCAGATGATGGAATACCTTGAGAAATGACTGGGACATGATCTGTTAGGTGGCAAGTGTAGGCAAAAAGGTTAATTCTGATATTTACGTTTAAACATAAGTATATGAATGTTTTTCCTGAATGCATGTCTTTGCTCCACATTCCTGCTTAGTATCCATGGAAGCTTGAATGGGGTCTTGCAGTCCTTGGGACTGGAGTAACAGATGGTTGTGAGCTGTCATGTATGTGCTAGGTAGCAAACCTGGATCATCTGGAACAACAGCCAGTGCTCTTAATTGCTGAACCCTCTCTCTGGCCCCTAATTGTGATATTTTTAAATGGTTATTTTTTTTGATGAAGTAGTAAGGTCAGTTTTAATTATATTGAGTCTGAAAGCACTAAAGGTGTGCAGCAAGGTATGACATTTTGAGTGTTTAGACATAAGGGATGGTCTTCAGGTACTGGTTCATAGATCATTAGTTTCCTATTTCCCATTGAGTATCCTGAGATGTTAGGTAGGGTAATAAAATTGTCCAGAATAAACTCATCAGCTAGATCAATATTTGAGTCAAAGAGAACAGAAAATCAAGTGCAGGGGACTGATGAGACAAACTTGAAAATATTGAAAGACCACCTTAGTACTGTGGAAAGTCGATACTTGAGAAGATCCACATTACAGAGCACTCAACCAATGAGCATGCAGAAAGGCACACACACAGTAAATTTCAGCTAATTCAGATTGATTGTTCAATATGTAAATTGGGACATAGCTAATTATTTTCTCTCTATGCTTAGCCAAATTCTAATCTCCTTATTGTGGAAGCCTTTGCCCAATCCCTATACCAGTTTCATGACCAGGTATTTTGAGTCCTGTAATACTTATTCATTTCTGCCTATATGTCAATTATCTAACTTTCTCCCACTAATTCAGTATTTTGTTTTAATTTTCTGTTTTCCCCCATTTCAATTGCAATTCCTTCCCCTCTATGTTAAGCATCCTATGTCAAAGTGGGTTAGTCCTTCTAATTTGTAACATTTTTCCTTTATGGCTACAAAAAAGGTTATGGTGACTTTGTGATGAATTTCTATGTGATAGGTTTTCAACATGATACGAAAAATTGGAGGCTTAATTTTCCCTCTCTTACCAAAGAAAAGAGAAAAAAAGAAGAAAGAAAAGAGGTTGTCTATTGATGCTCAGATACTACATACTCTGTCAGTTCACATAGTGTACTGGTAATTGGAAATAAAAGAGTCGAGGAAACTGAATGAATGAAGGTTGTATGTACAGGCTGTCAGTGTGTATGATTGCTTTTAGACAGTTATTGGTGGAACCATAAAAAATGAAGCGAGATGAGGGATACCATGATGAATACTCACTAATGTAGAAGGAGAGAAACAAAGAAAAGACAGAGGAAGTGACAGACAGACACAGGAAGCTAATGTTATTCTTTAGGATAATTAATCTGTAAATATGCTGGTAAATTTTGGCTTTCCTAATCACTCCTCTTTTTCCAGAGCAATAATTTACAATGACTTGGAAACATCTGTTTATCAGGTATGTCAAATATTTTCTCAGACCTTTTGTTCTTTCTCCTCACAGTTATACAGAAATCCCATTGCAGCCGGGCGGTGGTGGTGCACCCCTTTAATCCCAGCATTCAGGAGGCAGTGGCAGGTGGATCTCTGTGAGTTCGAGGCCAGCCTGGGCTACAGAGTGAGCTCCAGGAAATTTGCAAAGCTACACAGAGAAACCCTGTCTCAAAAAAAAAAAAAAAGAAATCCCATTGCACTTTTAGTGAAATTAAATGGCATATCTATATAAAATATTACTTATCTACAAAATCAGGTCTTACTCTAATTTCTGGACAATTTATTTTTGTGTGTGTGGTGTTGGAGTTTGAACTGAGTGCTAGGTGCACACAGTGTAAACAGTATTACTGAGTTACATCTCCAGTCATATGCATGGTTTTAAATTTCCATGATATTTTAAAAGAATTAAGATTAGAGGATGTATACTGGCCACCTCTATATTTTTGCCTCTAGTAATGCAATAATCTCCAAAATTATTTTTATCATAAATACATAGAGATGTGGAGCATATCATAAGTTCACACAAAACAATAAACTTTGTTAATATGCTTAATACATCATATCCTATCTTAAAAATTTAAATGTTTGACAGAATAAACTACACACAATGAAAACTCAGATGTATATCATTACATGTGAATGTATACTCATACAGTTATATATAATGTATGATCTCTGAATTGCAAATCAAACCATTTAACAGGGAGGGCAGAAACAACAGACAGAAATACATCATTTTTTTCTAATGATGAGTCTTCACTAATTTTAGGTGACAAGATGACAGACAAACCTGAGCGTTCAGTAGTTTCTTGAGAAGAACTCTATAATTAGAGTTTCAGATCTCACATAGGATGACTAGCATACCTGTTTTTCTCACCCTCCGAGGGACATGGTGTGAAACCATATCGTGGGAAGCATTTAGATTCTTGTGGGGAGGGAGGAGGTGGCCTCTGCTGTGGAATACAATCACATAGCTTTGATAAAAGATGACTCTGAACCTGTCTAAAAGAACTCATTATCTGTAATGTCTAAGGCACGATTGACATGACTTTACCCCATACAATTTTCCCAGAAAGGCTGACTCATGGAGGTGTGAAATATTTTTTATAGATTTTTCTCTTTAGATGTTTAAATGTGGAAAAAATACTTACATGAAAGTTATCAGGTAGCTTTTCAAAACTTCATTTTAAACAAGTCAGCTACTAAAAGTGGCTAAGATTTATCAAGTGAATAAATAATAAACTATATTTTGTACATTTATAGATTTTTAATTAATGTATGAGTCACATTATATAATGTATATTACATAAAATTACAGTAATTTTATTGTGTTTTTCTTTACCCTTGGTGTGTCTTCACTTGATTTTACGTCTTTGCTATGTATTCTGATATTAAAAATATCTTTGTGATTTTTCACTTTTGTGCTTCATACAAACTTATAGTTGATCATATATGCTTATGCCCTGTAAATTGAGATTTTTATGGGGATTAGAATGTATATCATGGTCAAAAGTTATTTAACAACTATTTAAAAGTATCATTTTCTGTTTACGAACATAATAGTACAGTAATATAAAGCTATTTAAAATTACTTAGCAACTATTCAGTAATAATTTAGAATTGTGTTCTTTGTGAGTTTCTGATCACCTTATTCTTTTCTGTGTACTCTTTGACTTATAGTTATAAATAGTTTCCTTTCTATTACAATTCTTTAAGTTTGCTTTAGTTTTCTTTCATTTGGTTGTTGTTGTTTTGTTAGTTTGAGACAATCTCATGTAGCTCAGGCTAGCCTCCAACTCTCCATGTGGGTTATGATGACTTTGAAGTTGTGATCACCATGACTTCATTTTCAAAATCAACATCTGCAGTGACAGGCTTGCTCCATCATTCAAGCTCCACCACATTTCTTACATGGTCACGGCCAGTAGATGTTTGTGCATTTGTTATATTGTAACTTTTATTTACCTATTTTACTGTGATGACTTTGAGTGCTTTTTGTTTGCAGTAAGCATTTACTGGGGGCATCCTTGACAAATTTATGCATTTCAATTAATGGAAATTCTCCCAAATGTTTGAAGTATTGATTATGGATCTTACAACTGAGTATCTGAGTATATTTGGAAAAGGTAACAACAGTACATTTTGCTTTTGTGAAGCTTAAATTCTGTGAGAGAATGATGTAATATGTTATCAACTTTTTGAATAAGGATATTTTGAGATACAAAAGAAAATAAGCAAACATTTAAAAAAGTAAATGGTTAGGAAATGATCAACTAAATGGTGAAAATAAAACTGAAAATTGACTTTAGGACAGAGAACTGAGGAACCCGCTATCAACACTGACAAAAGCAGTATTGTTTAGGAGTGTAAGTGAAACATTCCTTGACTTTGGTTGAGATGATAATGATAAGTTATGTTTTGAGATCCATATTATAATGTTTTCTTCAGTGTTCCTACAAAGATTTGCAAGAGGAACATCAAGAGTGACAGCTGACAGGGATGGGGAGGTCAGCATGCACATGCGCAGTTGCAAACAGTGCTGCAGGAATTGCCTGAAGCAAAAGGGAGTGGAGCAATGTTGGAGCAGAATCTTTAAATAGATGGGAGGATGTGGTCTAAAACCCATTGCAGAGAGCACAGCAGTATTTTTAATGGTCTACTTGGGACAACTAGTTTACCCAAAAATAATACCATAGGTTATTCCTTCATTTCATCCAGGGACACAGCCAGTTAGTGTGGAGCTGGAGTTTGAACCTAGGTGGGTTTCCTTCAGTGGAAATGGTAAGCCTTATGTGTTTCAGGTCTGGATGAAGGGCTTCATTGTTTATGTCCTAGCAAAGAATCACATTTGTCTGAAGCTGAAACCAGAAAGCTTGTGTCTAGTGCATCCCCACTCTGCACTGCATAGCTCAGTTTTATTTCTCATAACAGAAATGTTTCTTAGTTTTGAACTGTGCATTCTCTTTAGAATTTCACTTCTTATGCATTATTTATCAATGTTATTATCTTGGCATATAAGGGTGAATCAATAATTGACTCAGTGCCCCAAAGCTATATAAGACAAATCTTAATATTTACGAAACACATTTTAGGAGGTATTGGTAACTTAAGACTGCAATTTCACATAAACGGATTTAGTATTAAATTCTCTTGTCTTCCTGCAGTTGTATTCAAGGTCTACATTTTGCAAATTTCATGTTTTTGTCTTTGATTATTATTCCTAGTATTTTACTCGATTCTAACAAAATCTGCTTAAAATATGTTTAATGGCAGCATTTGGTCTGTAGAGAATATTCTCCCTTATTGGAGGTGAGTGCATTCTTCAACATATGATTGCATATTTGATTCAAAGATTGCTTTATGTCTAGGCACCTTTCCTGTACTCACTTGCTATTATACACCTCACTTTATTTACAGTAGATTATTATCTACTGAGAAACTGAATTATAGCTGTTCTCTGGATATGTTCAGTTTTTAAAATATTCTATAAATTGTAGATGTAATTCTGAATGGTTTTATTAAATATGAAACACAGAGCCAAATGCAGAGTTAAAAGCCCAAGGGGTCAGAGCAGTAGCTGAGAGCTGAGACTAAAACCGCCTTCTTACCACCCACTGACGCTGCCTTCTTTCCCCTGAGAAAGAGACCTACTTCCTGTATGTCTGTCTTTTTATTGACTTTCTATTCTGCCTTCTCATTGGTTGTAAACCCAACCACGTGACTTCCTCGTCACTGCCTGTCTATACAGACCTCCAGGTCTCTATGGTTGGTATTGAGATTAAAGGCGTGCGTCTCCAAGCTGGCTATGTCCTTAAACACACAGACTCTGCTTACCATGTGATCAGATTAAAGGCATGCACCACCACTGCCCAGCTTCTGCTATGGCTTGCTATTAGCTCTGACCCCCAGGCAACTTTATTTATTAACATACAAATAAAATCACATTTCAGTATAAATAAAATATCATCATAATAAATAAGTTTTAATATCTTGGAAGTCAGACTATTTATTGATTTAAAACCTAACAGGCAAATAAAGAATAAACATTCTTTTTGGAAATTATAATTATTTGAGGAGTATCAACTTTACCCTAAAATATACGTTAAGTAGTTAATCATAATTCATGATACTTCATGTGCACCTCAGTATTTGAGAATAAAAAATGTTAGTAAAAAAAATCACAAAATATTTTCATTGCAAAGAGGTGACAGATTAATTTCAAGGAGAAAATAAATACTGATTGAAAGGGTCATCTCCATTACTCATTCATCTGTTGATTCACTTATTGGTTCACAGAACTAATGTTGTTCTTCAGTTTCTATGTTCCAGGCATCATCTCAGCACTTAAAATTAGAAACATCTTTTTCTAAAATTGAATTCTAATGTGCTCATCTTGTCTGATAGGTTGGTATTGCAGCAAACTGGTAAGACCATTGATGGGATATCTTTCCCAGGAGCCTGCCTAGCATTGACAAGAATTTATGAAAGCTTACCAGCAAGGAAGAAATTCCCATGTCAGTTCAAGACTTGATCTCTCTGTTTCTTGCAGCCAAAGTGTTTGGTGAATTCAGCAATGGGGTTTAGGGACGTCCTGAGCTTAATGAGTTTCCTAGAAGAATGGAATGCTTAGCCTCCCTTGAGAACATCCTGAATTTTCAGGAGGAATTGGAAGTAGAAGGGAAAGGGTGGAAGTAATGAAGGTAAAGTGTTTGTGTATGAAGCACTTAATAAAGTTAAAAAATATTGAAAAAAAGAAGAACAAAAAGGACATCTTGCATCTAAATGAGCTTTCTTCCAAAAGGTTTTTATTGACGGAAATGACTACATAACAGAAAGCAATATTTAACTTTTGTTTTTAGTACTTAGAAAATTTAAATATGTGTATTGCTCATAATCTTTGATCTATCATTTGTTCCTTCTTTCTCTTTCCACTTTAAAATTTGATTAAATTTTAACATTCCATTATATTAGTTTGTCAGCTTTAACTCCATCTTCCATCATCTGCCACGTATCTATCTATTATCTATTATTAATCATCTATCAAAGAAGTACTAGGTGTATGGGCATTTTAATAAACAAGTAGAAAATCTACTAAATATTATAACTATTTTATATTTTCCATCTACCTATAATATACCTAATTTTCATCTCTGGTCTATCTCTCATCTATCATTATCTATCATCTATGCATCTAAGCATCTATCTGTGATTCTATGTATGTATGTATGTATGTATGTATTTATCTATCATCTATCTCTCTATCATCTATCTATCTATCTATCTATCTATATATCTATCTATTTATCTATCTATCCTTTATCTATCTACCATTGATCCAGCATTATAGATCTCAACTTATGGTTTTCCCACTCTGTTGCTTATGTAGGGATCATTTGACAGTATCTCATCAAGACACTTTATTGATTTCAAGTTATTTTTCACAGGCCTCCTTGGAATTTTCACAGGGCAAAGGAGCCGATCTGTGGAATCCACAGAGTACTTGACCTCCCAGAGTTGGCCTAGAATTGAAGACAGAACAGCCACTTTGGAAAGCACCACCAGACTTCAGGACATGTATGAGTGTAAAGCTTGTGGCTTTCTCCCTCTTCCAGACAGACCCCAAATCTGTCCCTATCACAAAACATTCTCCAGAGCACAGCAGAAGCTGTCCTTCTCTGCTTTCCCCCATTAATTTATAATGAAGATCCTAAGGACTTACCTCTCTTTAAGATTCTTTCTTATATTGATGTTTTCCATAAACTATATAATACTTTTATAATTATAAGATTTTCCCCTCTTTGTGATACATACAATGATTGCTACAATCGAGTCTACTTATATATTATACAACATTAGTCAATATTTTTACTTTGGAGTTTTTAATTAAATAAATATTTAATAGTACAATTATTAGATAAAACACATGTGTGTGTAAAAATTTGATTCTGGCTATTGGTTTATTAAAGGATTTTTTTCTCTTTTGATTAGTTATGAGAGAATGCCTGGGTTGCTGAGTACTTCATTTCACTCCAGGCACTGAACTGCCCTTGCTTCATTGGAATGACTCACCCTCGTATATCCTTCTTCATATTTGGATGGGTTTACATCCATGTGATAATTTTGGATACATTTATGAATGTTAGTGTGTGTGTTTTCCATCAGCATTTTGTGGAAGACTGAGCTATAATATTGAATTTCTTGGGGTTTTTTTTGGTGGCGAGAGGGAAAAATAGAAAAACTCCAAATACATTTCAAACTTATTTTTTATACTCTTAATTGTATAGTATGTTGTACATAATAAATCACAAATAACAAAATCTTGACTTGGTGGTACACAATTTATTTTTTTTATTTTTTATTTTTTTGAATTTATTTTATTTTATTTTACAATATAATTCAACTTTACATATCAGCCATAGATTCCCCCGTTCTCCCTCCTCCCGCCCCTCCCCCCCCCCCCCCCCCCCGGCCCACCCCCCATTTCCATCTCCTCCAGGGCAAAGACTCCCCCGAGGATTGAGATCGACCTGGTGGACTCAGCCCAGGCAGGTCTAATCCCCTCCTCCCAGGCTGAGCCAATATTATAATGATATTTCTGTTGGATGACTGAAATCAACAGGTTACTTATTCTTTTAGATATTAGTAGTTATCAGAATTACCAGATAATTTCAATATGTTGAATTAATTCAGTGTTCGTAAAGTATTAACACACATCAATAAAGTGATATAAAACCAACACGGGAAGGAAAGTTCTGAATGAGGGTATTTTATATACGGAAGTTGATAATCAAGTAAGAATTTTAAAGTGATCTTTCCAAGTGATTGTTTTCAGTTATATTAATAACAATAAATAATGGAACCTGCTCTCATTGACAACGTAGTTTGTGTACGTTTTCTTTATAAAAGCCTGATGGCAATAGTGATGAATTGCCATAATGTTCTTGGGTCTGCAGGCCTAAGTGCATCTGTATAACTCTGCCTATTTAGTTATTATATATCACCAGCATCTTTGCTCTGAAGCACTTTGTGGATGGACCACACTCAATCAAAGGAAGGGTAGACAATGCAGCTCTGTCGAATAAGCTGATTCTGGAATTTCCCTCCAGGGCTCAGCCTTACAGCACAACCTGAAACAACATTCCACTCTTTAATTCATCAGCAGAAAAGTAGTCATGCTAAAATGAAGTAAAGTTAGAGTTGCCTAAGTTAACACAGCTACTCTGTGCTCTTAGGGGTGAAGAGCTAGGGATGTTCATTGTGTTTCAACTGAGGAAACAGAGAGCTGTGTTGCAGAATACATGACATTTATATCTGATGCTAAACTAATGTGGGATTGTGAAAACAAAGAGAGCAATGCAGGAAGTTCTATTTACATGCACAGATTGAGGATTTGACTTCTTTCCATGCAACTAAGTTAGAGACTCCAGTCAGACGGCTCCATATTGGCCACAGCAGAAGAGCACTGAGAATGTCTAGTCTGACCCATGGATATTGCTTTTTGAGATAATATTGCAGTATAATAGCTGATAAGTCTTTATGTCATTTTAATCAGGAGGTCTGACTCATTACTTGCCCCACACGTAGTCTCTAATAACTTCCATAGCATTTCAACAATTCTAGAAGCTTCTCACTCAGCATAGCTAAGGCAGTTCGTTAGTCAAGTCCTCTGTTCTCCAGTTTTTGGCACTTAATTTAGTTATGTAGAGGAAATGGTTTAATACTTAGTGACAACTACATAGGTACTGTACCTCAACCTCTTTTATTTCTTATTTGTCCTACTATGCTATTATCAAGCTTTATACCTTATAATCAAGTTGTTCGTTTTGTTTCCACCTTAGCAGTATGAAGCATACAAAGAGAGACAACTTATATTCTACATTTCAACAAATAGCTTTTTAATCATTTAAGGTTCTATCAGTACCTGGGGATAGAAAGGGCCCTGCTGTTTAATGTGTAACTTATTTCTTTCCCATGCCTTTCTATTTTGTTATAAATAAGGGCTCTAAGAAATGCTGTTCTTCATCTTATACTTTCATGCTTGACCAAAGTAGAAACCACAGAAAATAGAGAGTGATGGCAAATTGAAAGAGAATATTGTACTGCTCCTACAAATATGATGATTACTATACATTTACATGTATGTATATAGATATGTGTGTGTGTGTGTGTGTGTGTGTGTGTGTGTGTGTGTGTGTGTGTGTGTGAGAGAGAGAGAGAGAGAGAGAGAGAGAGAGAGAGAGAGAGAGAGAGAGAGATCATTGATGAAATGTTAGACTTTCAAATTCTGGAGTTCTTCTGGGTGTAATAGCAACCTCTTGACTCCTCATGCAAGCCTATTTCTTTATCTAACTATGAGAAAATTCTCTGTTTGTGGATCTGGTTGCTTTGTTGCTTGTCCATTTTGCAGTTCAGGTATTGCTATAAATTAGCAGATTCCAAGCAGGCCATTTTAATACAGTTGGGCTCAAGGCTAAAGTTTGAAATTGATTAAAAATTAGTGACTATGGGTAATTTTGATGGGAATCTTACCTTCTGTTAATTGATGAAATATTTAAATGTTTTTCTTTCTCCTGTACATTACCTGACTCAGGTAATAAACAAATGTAATTATTAGCGCTCTAAAACTGTGTCTCACCTATGGCAATAAGGCACTGCACCACTCTGGGCGCCTTGTTCACTGGACCTGCAATTTTGATTCTACCCAGCTTTTGCTTCTACTGTTTGCCTCTCTATTGGTTGTTTGAAAATAAGGAAACTATGACATGGGATGCAATTTTGAAATTTGATAATTAGAACACACAGAAATACATTTTAAGCTCAAGAGAATCTAAAATCCCATTAGGAAGCTTTCTCTTGTCTGACTAATGATGTATAAGAACAGTGAGAGTCACGGGTGATGGCACCGTTTGGATGAAATCAATTACTGTCTCGTGCATTCTCGCCCTTTGGGAATAAGGTGGAGAGAAGTACAATTCCAGTTGGCATAACACCTTGAAACTTTCCTCCCTGGTCTGATTAACATTTGAAAATGCTTCACGTTTGAGAAGCATCTGCTGTTCACATATTTCCTCTCCTATTTCCTTTAATGGGTCACAAAAATAAAGGGAATCGTGGTGGGTTACTATGAGTCCTTTGTACACCCTACTTTGATTGATACACCTTCACTGATTTTGTTTTACAATATAGTATAATTGATATGAACTTAAATATGTTAAATCTGTTAAATATTTGAATTTTGTTAGTGTGTGATGAAGAAAGGAAGACCATGCATTCCTGCTTCTGATTCTTTGTTGTTGCATGAGCCTAACTCCTCCCTTTCCTGAGTACTAGACTATACTTAGAAGTTAACAATCTTCTTGAATTGGAAAATCATGAACAGTGCAGTGGCTTTTATAATAAGAAATCCTGAAACAATACTGAGGTTTTGTTTGAGTTTTTACAATATTGGGTTTTTACAAAACATTCAAGGTTTTGTTTTTGTTTTTGTTTTTTTAACCTGTATAACCATTGGATGAAAGTCCAGTTCAGGTAAGCTATCAAGTGATGAATCAAGCTATCAAGCTAAACCCTGCCCACCCCAACCCCCAAATACCTGTAATCCAGAAGAACTTCTGAGTCTCCAAGCCCACAATGGTTCTAAACCTTACCAGATATGTAAACTCAGTCTACACATAAACAATAAGTGATAATAATGCTCCATGCTAGCAGAAATGAGTGAAAGGGTTTTTGTGTTGTACAAAGGAGTACTAGAGGTTAAGCACACAGGGAACAGAATTGTTGAATAAAGCCATACAGCTTCAGTCACCATAAATGTGGCTTCTCTTAGAAACCATTTCAAAACATCTGTGGACTACAGTGATCCTAGTTAAAATAGCATGTTAATACTGCTACTATAGAATGTTTTAGACTGAGTTTTGGTAAACACTGAAAATTTTTGTCTCATGGTTATAGGGACTGAACAGATCAAGGTCAAGTTGCTATCAAGATTTATAGTATGGTTAGGGCCAACTTTCTTGTTCATAGCCATGTTCTTGCTGTATCCTCACACATGGGAAGAAGTCAGGCAGCTCTCTGTCTTTCTCCATCTATGCTTCCTGTCTCTCTGTCTATCTATCTATCTATCTATCTATCTATCTATCTATCTATCTATCTATC
>CABHPP010131967.1:78849-153766 GCA_902168425.1 Peromyscus attwateri
ATCTATCTATCTATCTATCTATCTATCTATCTATCTATCTATCTATCAATCATGTCTGCCTGTCTGTCTGTCTATCTATCTGTCTAACTACCTGTCTGTCTGTCTGTCTGTCTATTTGTCTATCTGTTTATCTATCTATCATCTATCTATATCTATTTATCTTTCATCTCTCTATAGCCATCATCATCATCTATCTTCCTACTTATCTGTAAATAGTCTGTTGGCAGGTATGTTCTGGGAAAGAACCATGTTAAAGAATCTCTTGAGGAACAAAGTTTCCATGGTCATATACTTTGGAAAACTATATACTCATATCCCCTTTATAAATTTGTAATGTACATCAATACACTGAAGAAGTAGGGTCCTTATTTCCTCATTTTATAGGTAATTATGTAGCATATAGTGAACTAACAGGAAAATTTTTTTTGCATACATTTAAAAAATATTAATACTTTGTATATTTTATAATACACACAGCATCAATGTAGTAGTTCACTTATTTGCTTTTACATGAACACATCTAAATCTATTAGAGACATGCTCTCAAAGTTCTTATTGATGAAGTGGGTAAAGAGAAAAAAATCGACTTCTTCATTAAAGGATCTTAGAAGTTTTCCAGTAAGACATTACTTTGAACTTGTTTCAGCATGGGTGACTCTTTGTGTATGTATGTATCATCAATTATGATCCAATAAAACACTTTGTGAAATACTGTTTCAGAAGCCAGATACTTATTTTCCAGACAATAAGTTTGCATTTACTGGATGTGCTACAGGGGATGGTAATGACCTAAAATTTCGATCATGATTTGAAAATTCAATTACTCTTGGAAAGTTCTGATCAGAGATTATAGATCTAAAACAAAAGAATCAAGAAGGGATTTGTACCTTATTTGCAAATTAGGAAATTAGGCTTCTCTGCATTAATGGATTCTGATATGTTGGAACATAGGAAATTCTTGGGTTATAAATGGATGACAGCCTGGGTGGCAGCCAAAAATCAGCGTTTATTTGCCAGTTTCCTAGGCTTAGTTCTCACAGACAGCCATTTAAGAAAGATATGTGTTCCAGGATAGGTCCCAGGCTCCAAAAAGCCAGCTCATGCACTAAAGACAGGTCCCACTGCCTGGGGGCCTCCCAAACAGTTCAAGCTAATCAACTGTCTCACTTATCCATGGGGCCTGATCCAGCTGGGGGCTCCTCGGCTATTGGTTCATAGTTTATGTGTTTCCACTAGTTTGGCTATTTGTCCCTGTACTTTTTTCAATTATGGTCTCAACATCTCTTGCTCATGCAATCCCTAATCTTTCTGGCCAATTGGACTCCCTGAGCTCCACCTGGGGCCTGGCCGTGGATCTCTGCATCCAGTTCCCTCAGTCATTGGATGAGAGTTCTACCACGATGGGGTGTTTGGCCATCCAAAGAGTAGGTCAGTTTGGGCTTTCTCTCAACCATTGCCAGTAGTCTATTGTGGAGGTATCTTTGTGGATTTCTGGGGAACCTCTCTAGCACTTTGCTTCTTCCTATTCCCATGGGGCCTTCATTTATCATGGTGTCTCTTTCCTTGTTCTCCATCTCTGTTCTTGATCCAGCTGGGATCTCCTGCTCCCCTAAGCTCTCTTTCCCCAACCCTTGCCCTTCATTACAACCCCTCACATCCAGTTTGATCATGTAGATCTCATCTATTTCTCTGTTGCTGGGTTATCCCTGTGTCTTTCTTAGGGTCCTCTTTCCTAGGTAGCCTCCCTGGAGTTGTGAGTAGCAGTCATCCTTTGTTTTACATCTAGTATCCACCTATGAGTGAGTACATACCATGTTTGTCTTTCTGAGTCTGGGTAACCTCACTCAGGATGATATTTTTTTCTAGATCCATCCATTTGCCTGCAAACTTCAGGATGTCATTGTTTTTCTCTGCTGAGTAGTACTCCATGTGTATATGTACCACATTTTATTTATCCATTCTTCAGTTGAAGGGCATCTAGGTTGTTTCCAGGTTCTGGCTATTATAAACAATGCTGTTATGAACATAGCTGAGCATGTGCCCTTGTGATATGATTGAGCATTCCTTGGGAATATGCCCAAGAGCTGGGTCTTGGGGGAGATTGATTCCCAATTTTCTAAGAAAGTGCCATATTGATTTCCAAAGTGGCTGTACAAGCTTGCATTCCCACCAGCAGTGGAGGAGTATTCCCCTTGCTCCACATCCTCTCCAGCATAAGCTGTCTTCAGTGTTTTTGATCTTAGCAATTCTGAGGGGTGTAAGGTGGTATCTCAGAGTTGTTTTGATTTGCATTTCCCTGGTGATTAGGGATGTTGAGCAATTCCCTAAATGTCTTTCAGCCATTTGAGCTTCCTCTGTTGAGAATTCTCTGTTTAGCTCTATAACCCGTTTCTTAATTGGACTGTTGGGCATTTTGATGTCTAATTTCTTGAGTTCTTTATATATTCTGGATATCAGCCCTCTGTCAGAGGTGGGGTTGGTGAAGATCTTTTCCCATTCTGTAGGCTGTCACTTTGTATTGTTGACCATGTCCTTTGCTCTACAAAAGATTCTCAGTTTCAAGAGGTCCCATTGTTTAATTGTTTCTTTCAGTGTCTGTGCTACTGGTGTTGTATTTAGGAAGTGATCTCCTGTGCCAATAAGTTCAAAACTACTTCCAACTTTCCCTTCTATCAGGTTCAGAGTAACTGGATTTATGTTGAGGTCTTTGATCCATTTGGACTTAAGTTTTGTGCATGGTGACTGATATGGATCTATTTGCAGCCTTCTACATGTTGACATCCATTTATGCCAGCACCATTTGTTGAAGATGCTTTCTTTTTTCCATTGTACAGTTTTGGCTTCTTTGTCAAAAATTATATGTTCATAGGTGTGTGGATTAATGTCAGGGTCTTCAATTCAAATCCATTGGTCCACATGTCGGTTTTTATACCAGTACCAAGCTGTTTTTATTACTGTAGCTCTATAGTAGAGCTTGAAGTCAGGGATCGTGATGCCTCCAGAGGTTGTTTTATTGTACAGGATTCTTTTGACTATCCTGGGTTTTTTGTTTTTCCATATGAAGTTGAGTATTGTTCTTTCCAGGTCTGTGAAGAATTGTGTTGGTATTTTGGTGGGGATTGCATTGAATCTGTAGATTGCTTTTGGTAAGATTGCCATTTTTACTATGTTAATCCTGCCTATCCAAGAGCATGGGAGATATTTCCATTTTCTGACATCTTCTTCAATTTCTTTTTTCAGGGACTTAAAAGTTCTTGTCATACAGGTCCTTCACTTGCTTAGTCAGAGTTACTCTGAGGTATTTTATATCATTTGTGGCTGTTGTAAAGGGTGATGTATCTCTGATTTCCTTCTCAGCCTGTTTGTCAATTGTATATAGGAGGGCTACTGATTTTTTTGAGTTAATCTTGTATCCTGCTATTTTGCTGAATGTGTTTATAAGCTGTATGAGTTCCTTGGTTGAATTTTTGGGGTCACTCAAGTATACTATCATGTCATCTGCAAATAGTGAAAGCTTGACTTCTTCCTTTCCAATTTGTATTCCCTTGATCTCCTTATGTTGTCTTATTGCTCTGGCTAGAACTTCAAGTACTATATTGAATAAGTATGGGGAGAGCGGACAGCCTTGCCTTATTCCTGATTGTAGTGGAATTGCTTTGGGTTTTTCTCCATTTAATTTGATGTTGGCTGTTGGCTTGCTGTAAATTGCCTTTATTATGTTTAGGTATATTCCCTGTATTCCTGATCTCTCCAAGACCTTTATCATGAAGGGGTGTTGGATTTTGTCAAATACCTTTTTAGCATCTAGTGAGATGATCATGTGGTTCTTTTCTTTGTTTGTTTATATGGTGTATTACATTGAAAGACTTTTGTATGTTGCACCACCTTTGCATCCCTGGGATGAAGCCTACTTGATCATGGTGGATAATCGTTTGTGTGTTCTTGGAGTCTGTTTGCCAGTATTTTATTGAGTATTTTTGCATCAATGTTTAGAGCTATGTGCATTAGGGGAAGTGAGTGAGGGCATAAGCCAAGAGAGTAGATAATCAGAGATAAAAATCAGGTGCTGGGCAAAGGAGAGTTAAGAGGACACAGGGACATGACACTTGAAAAGAGGTTATGGAATGTACAGCAGGTTCCCAGGGATAAAAAAAAAAAAAGAAAGAGAGGTAAACAGAATGAACAACTAATTTTGTTTGAAAGCATCATAATGGAACTCAATACCACCAATGCTACTTTATTATTAATTTTGTAGATTATCTGGAACAAAAGGAAATCTATGTTTCTTGCAAGGTCACAATATTTAGAATCATGAAATATTGTTAGAGAAGTGTTTCACTGTTAAACTGTGGTAATGATTTGATTTTACAAAGAATCCTCTAACATGACCTTTACCTAGCTGAATGATATGTTCCTAAACTTTGCAAGCATGGCTATCTTCATGGGTATACAGCTGGTATACATACATGCAACTCCATGACAAGAAGCGCTCACTTCAAGCTACAATGTTGGTTGATGACCTTTGATCATCATCTGTCTTTGCTCTCTTGAAACTCTTTGTATTTTCTTACAACTTACAGGGGATGATAGGGAAGTTGGCAATTACATAAAATCTCATTTCATGGTTCATCCTATCTCTTGCCTCTTCATTGCTCTGAAGCTTCTAAGGACAGGTGCATGAATTTCATTGGTTCTCCTCTGTGAGCCATCCCAGGAATTCTGTGTCCCTCTGTCCGAAGGAGGGATACGATTGTGTTGGTTGGGTAGGCTTTACTTCTGTCTCCTTCCCTGGATGTGCTGTGATAGCAGATTATCTATCATGAGAAGGTAGCTGTAAATTCTCCCAAATCAGAAAGTAGCCGTACTGATGGGGGAGAAAGCCTGTAGCTTCCCAGGTACTGAGTGTAACCTGGAATCCATGGGAATTTATAGATATTAGATATGGTCTTTTTGCTGTGGTTGTAAAAGAAGATGTGTTCTTAGTAGGACATAACTTGGGTGAACATCCCTAGAACTCATTATAGCCAGGATGAAGCCTGCGAGTATAACAGCTAACTCAAATGGAAGTCACAGGATGGCAGCCCTATGCTCCAGGCCCCAAAGGCTACAGTTCAGATATAAGTCTCTGACAAAATTAATTCTCAAACTGTCCCTTCAACACAAAATTAAATGCTGCATCATACTTCATTTTTTTGGTAGCATTTTTCACAGTCGACAGATCATATAATCTTTTGTGTCATCTTAGATATTTAACAAGCATTCAGAAATTCAGACGACTGAATGAACTTCTAGCTTATTTCACATATGCTGAGCTCTCCTTTCAAAAACAGAAAAGACTCATTAGTGAGGGATGCATTGCATATATGCATGAGATTTTCAAAGAATAAATAAAATTGTCCTTGAAAAACAGTAAATGATGTTATTTCACTCGTCACACAGCTCTTGTTTTAATTTCTTGCTCATCTGTTACTTGCTGTTTATGAACTTGTACTATTGGTCTAAATCGTACAACTAGGTAAATCTTTTCTTCTTCCCACCCCACATATCTAGCAAAAGCTAAAGCCCCAAAACTTCTTGCCGACAATTGACCCTTGGCTGTCCTTTCCCAGAGTTGCTCTTCTGTACCATGACAATACTTTGAATAACTTAAAAAAAACACACACACACATTATGTTGGATCTCTGCCCACAAAATACACATCATTATTTATAAGACCCTATATTACTTGAAATATGCCTATGCTTCCAAACTCACCATGCATGATTTTCCTCAGAATGTTCCAGACACACTGGCCTTCTTGTGAGTCTTACAAACCACTTCGTTGAGGAAGCTCCCTTATAGAAGTAGTATAGTTAAAATGGTTATGTTGAATATAGAATATAATGGAAGCTTAATACGTCACTCATCCTTCTATGTATCTTTTGTTTCCAATACCAGCACATTAAACATCTTCTATGCTATTATTTGGGAATTCTATCATCTTATTTGGAAAATACCACAAAGGTTCTATGACACATGCATTGTAGTATTTAATAGAATATTTTGAAGTTGTTTGTCTCATTAGTTTTGGAGAAACACTTGTTACTTTAGTGTTTTTTGTTTGTTTGTTTCTGTTAGACTATTAGTGTAATTGATTAGCAGAATCATGGCTGTGGGAAACCATGTCGCTTAATGGAACTTGTAAGGGCCAGGCACTAAAAATTGTCCTGACTTTATGCTTCCACTATTTTCAATCCTGAACACTTCCTCCTTTGGTGAATGGTGTAGGTACAATACCTATATTGGGAATGTGAAACTATGAAACACGTAATGTGTGGCTTTATCTTTTAGGTGAAGCAAAGATACTGTGTCAGATTTAGATTTGATTATCAATTTGATACACCTGGGAAGACAGAGCCTCATTTGAAGAATTACCTTCATTGGATTGTCATATTGGTGACTCTCAGGAGTTTTTTCTTGATTCTTCATTGTTGTAATAAGGCTCAGTCAACTGTGGCTGGTACATCTCTAGGCAGGTGGGTCAAGCTATATAAAAAAAAATAGGCTAACTAAGCCAGAGGAAGCAAATCAGTAAACATCATTCCGTTGTGGTCTCTGTTTCAGTTCCTACCTCCAGATTTCTTTGGCTGTCTTTGATAGTAGACTGTCAGCTATACTATGAAATAAATAATTTCTTTCCCCAAGTTGCTGTAGGTCAATATGTTTTTTACAGCAACAGAAACAAATTAGGACAGACAGTGAATATGAACAAGGCAAAACACCAGTGTACTCACAGTTTCAATCATTCCTTTACATTTATGAGATTCTATTGTGAAAACATTTCTGGAGTCTGTGAGAATGTCAAAGAGATATTTGCATGCAGCTTTTGGTTTTAAAACATTCCCAGAAGCTGGAGGAGAGGCATGCTTCCTGAGAGATGTACTTTGACTGAATTTGTTCTCTTTGGAATACTTTTCATCTGTGCATGGGTGTGCATACACACACACACACACACACACACACACACACACACACACACACGCACGCACACAAACAGAAGGAGAGAGACAGAGAGGCAGAGACAGAGAGAGAGACAGAGAGAGAGACAAAATAGAAGAAGTTCTGACACATAGATTTGAGTGTCCCTTGAAGGACCATTCAGTTTTATCAACCTGATCATCAAATTTTGCACTGACTTCCTATTGCTTAGGATCACCAAAATAATGAATTTTAAAGCATGAATAGAGCATAAAACAGTGGATTTTGGAGCATGAAACATTTCAGAATCTGGTGTATCCTGTTTTGCCTGACAGGAAAGCACGATGCACAGCAAGATTTTTCTTTTCTTATTTATTCTATTTTGTTTCTGCTAACATACATAGAAATACCATTCAACCTCAAGTCACATGAACCTTGTAGAATCTTTCAAAATTTCTGAACTCTCAAATTACATGAGCACAATGCTCCTGCTGTTTGTTTTTTCCTGACTAGTTTTTAACTTGTCCATTGCTTCCATAATTGTCCAAACTTGAGGAAGGCAAATCTATCAATATGCTGATTATGAGTATTTTCTCATCAACCTAAATTTATGAATGGAACGATGGATATAGGGAGTTTAGTGAAAGAAAGAATTTAAAATTGTATGCAATAATCAATTATCTTTTTTGATAATAATGTTAAGAAAATAAAGAAGCTACAAAAGACTTTATATTCAACTTCCCTTACCTTGAATGTAAAAAAGTAAACAAAAGATATACAGCAAAGCATCTGTTACAATGTGTATGTCTTTAAAGAGGTAGGTAGTAATAGTGAAATAGATTGGGGATTAAACATGTCAAGAAAGGAAAAAGAAATAAAGAGAAAATTCTTTTTTCTTTTTTTTTTTTTTTTGGTTTTTCGAGGCAGGATTTCTCTGTGTAGCTTTGCGCCTTTTTCCTGGAACTCACTTGGTAGCCCAGGCTGGCCTCGAACTCACAGAGATGACCCGCCTGCCTCTGCCTCCTGAGTGCTGGGATTAAAGGCGTGCACCACCACTGCCTGGCGAGAAAATTCTTAATTGTCAAATCTTCATATGACTTCTTTCTGATTACCCATAAGGAAAATAATACTTAAAATATAAGTACAGGATTACTTTCATTAGAGAAATATTATCCAACCAATTAATGGTAGCTAGTATTGTTTATTTATTCCCTGTGATTGAGGGTCTGTTTCATTCTTTTTTCCAAAACTTGAAAATCTATGCTCATGATAAAACAATGCTATTTAGATCAACTCCAGTAGCTAATGATCAAATATTTGTTCATACAAATACCTTATAGCATGGTAGGACTTGAAATTAGAATGCTCAGCAGCAGACATAGATTAATTCTTGGCATTCACTCACATTTTCACTTACTTAGTTTTTGGTACTAGAATAAGATAGTATTACCCATTTTAAAGATTACAAATTTAGCTGTGTATGATGGAGGATGCCTACAGTCCCAGCTCCTGGCGAGGTAGAGACGAGAAGATCACTCAAAGTTAGGAGCCATGGTACCTTTCACAGTTCAAAGAAACCTAATGTTGTTGTTAAACAACAAGAAACAGTAAAGATAACTAATAAACTAATAATAAAATAAAAATTGCAAAGTGTTGAAATAACCAACTTTAATAACCAATGTCATATCTTAACACTTCCACCACATTTGACTATTTCTGTAGTAACCATAGCTGCAATATTTATTAAAAGCTTTTTCTAATCTCATTTCTGTTTCCTCATTGATCTATAATTGGACACTGTGTTACATGAGGCAAAGTCTACAAAATAAACAAAAAGCTGCTGACACTACCCATGGAGGCAAGACACCTATTGTTGGGAATTAGATCATTTATTCTTAGCTGAAATAATTTTACACATCTAGTGCAAAAGGCATATTTTAAAATTTCAGTCACATAGGCTTTAAAAAAAGTAGTTACTGTTGCTCTTAAAAACCTTTCATAAATAAACCAGTGCTTCAAACCTAGGGTAAGTTAGACATGAATAAAAGTTACTACCCTCTGAAAATTCAGTGGTGACTTTGGCTCAATTCCTAGGGTTGAACTCCAACAATTACTTTAATTTGTTTTTTTAAGTTGTTTAATTAATTAATTAATTAAAAGTTTGTTTTTATTTTATATACGTTGGTGTTTTGTCATGAGTGTCAGGTCCTCTGGACCTGGGATTACAGACAGTTGTGGACTGCCATGACCTGGAATTACAGACAGTTGTAAGCTGCCATATGGGTACTAGGATTTGAATATGGGTTCTCTGGAAGAGCAGTCATTGTTCTTAAGCACTGAGCCATCTCTCCAGCCCCCTACTCTTCGTTTGTAATGCCGAGGGGTTCTTTGAAAAAAGGCACTCGGATGGTCACAAGAAATGCAGCTGAAAATGTTTTTCTACTCTGTGGTAATTCCCTAATAGACACCCTGATTTGGTTTTTTTAAATGAGATAAATTTTGCTGTAAAATGAATATCAGTGAGCATTAACAGGTACATTTCAAAATGTTGACATGTTTGTTTTACTTTTAAGGTGCTATTATAATGGAGTTTGCATACTTGGACGTCCATTTTTAACTTGCACTTATTTTCACAGCCAGTAAGTCATGTTATAGTAGAAATTAAACCCGGATCATGTAATCTAATCAGGCACAGACATGATGATGGTTCTTAAAATCAAACAAGTTCAAGTTTTTCTCAGATCAACCATACCTATTTGTTTTTGTTAAAAGAATATTAAATGAGCACAATGTGTGTTAATTCTCAGTGAAACAGTCTTTAAACAAATAACATCTCTGCTGGTTAGTTTTACTTTATCTTGACAGAAGCTAGTCATTTGAGAGGAGGGAACCCCAACTGAGAAAATTTCAGGCATTTCTTAAATAATGGTTGGTCTAGAATGGCCTAGTTTTTGTGGGTGGTAAAGCTCCTGGGCAGGTGAAGAAAGCAGGCTTAGAAAGCCATGAGGAACAAGCCAGTAAGCAGCATTCCTCCATTGCCTCTGCAGCATCTCCTGCCTCCAAGATCCTAAACTGTTTGACTTCCTTTCCTGACTTCCTTCAGTGATAAACTATCATATGGAACTAACTGTAAGCTAAACAATCTCTTTCCTCCCAAGTTACTTTTTGCCATAGTGTTCCTTCATAGCAATAAGAAAAATAAACAAACAAATAAACCTAAGTAAGACAGTATCTCACTGAAGCCTCTCTGACCCTGTGCTATAGCCATTTAAATAGTTGATTTTAGTCTACTATTCAAGCCTTTCCATGCCTCAAGATTCATAATGCATGATATTGGTGTGTGTGTGTGTGTGTGTGTGTGTGTCTAGCTGGAAATTTTCCTATGTTCCCCGCAGTCCTGCAGCCACTCAAATCCAAATAAACATACAGAGGCTTATATCAATTATAAACTGTATGGCCATGGCCTATGGCTCAAGCTTCTCATAACTAAACTCAGCCCATTTCTGTTCATTTATATGTTGCCACGTGTTCCATAGCTTTACCTGTGTGCCATTACATGTTGCTCCTTAGACGGTGGAATGGCATCCCCTGTACCTCTCCTTTCTTCTCCCTGTCTAATGCTATGGGATGTCTTTCCATAAGCTGTGAATATGACTTGCTCTAATTGGTTGATAAAGAAAATGCTGATTGGCCAGTAGCCAGATAGGAAGTATAGGCAAGGCAAGCAGACAGGGGGAATTCTGGGAATAGGAAGGGCTGAATCAGGAGTAGCCAGCCAGACACAGAGGAAGCAAGATGGTAAGGCAGAACTGAGAAAAGGTGCCAAGGTATGTGGCTAAGCATAAATAAGAATTATGGGTTAAATTAAGTGCAAGAGCTAGTCAGTAATAAGCCTGAGCTAATGGCCAAGCAGTTATAATTAATATAAGCTTCTGAGTGATTATTTTCTAAGCAGGCCATAGGACTGTGGGGGCCTGGCGGGACCAGAAAAACCTTCCAGCTAGGTGTGTCTGTGAGTGACTGTGCTCGCTCCTGTGTGTGCTCATGAGCACATGTGTGGATTTCAATATTGGCTGATTGTGTTGCATGATAAGGAAGGCTATCTCCCTGTTCTTGTTCAGGTTATATGTTTTTTGAGCTTGCTGAACAAGTTGGGAATCTCTATGTCCATTTTTGCATATTTTTTTCTCATGCTTTTTTTTTTTTTACTTCTCACATTCACCTATTTTTATTTCTTTAAAACAAACAAACAAACAAACAAACAAAAAACAACAGGAGTTTGTATTCAAATTGGGATGATAAACCCTAATTGAGACTTTTATTTCCCATTCTTTGCATGTATTGGATATTTTATTAAAATCGGGGGAAAACTCTTCAGTGAAGTGAATTGGTGCAGTTTTTCTAAAGAGTTTGCTGCTGAAAAGCAAATCATTTGTTGATACTTCTGCTCACCCTGTTCCCTTCTCTGACCACCTCTTCTTTCACTTCTTCCGCCCTCTCTCCTCCATTAAAATAAATTTCAAATAAATGGACTTCATATTTGTGCACAAATTCTCTTACTTGGAACACACATACTATAATTTCATGTTTCTCAGTTATAATTCTATAGGTTTGAACCCTTAAAATGTTAAGATTACTTCTGTTATAAACTGAAATGTCTTAATTGTAGAAGCATGGCAACCATGGACAAATGTAAAGAAACTCAGCAGTTCCCCCCCACCCAGAAAACAACTTTGCTATTGACATTTCTTTCCATTTTCTTTTATATTTCTGCATATGTTCACAGAATGTCTAAAAGTTAATGCAGGCACCATACTGTGTAAAGTGTTCTGCAACCAATCTTCTTAATTTTCGATGTTTTAAATATTTTTTCTTTCATTTTATGTAAATATCAACTTAAATGCCTGCACAATATCATTCATTTTTAGTTTGTCTTCCAAAAAGCCAAGGCACCCCAAAGAACTCTTCCAATTGCTCCCCAGTAGAACCCTTTGCAGCTTTGTTCCTCATTACAGAATTTTATAAGATGCAGAAGAAATAAAAAGAAAATGTGAATGAAGTTCCATACTTGTCCCTTTTTATATTTGTAGCTCAGTATTTTAAATTATTATTGTCATTATTTGTATTGAAATACCTATTGAACTACAATGATAATTATTGAGTAGTTGCTCATATTGATTATCCCTTCTGCTATAAATATGACTCTTATACACATAGGATTGGAGACACTGTGCATATACTCCCTGGCTTGTACAGAGCTTAGTAATTTTGTCTACAGAAGCAACATCTGTTCATTAGAAACCGAACTTCACACTTTGGGTTTTGATGTTTTTGGAGGATAACATCCTTCAGGGATAGCGAAAAACTGCTCCCCATCAGCTGCCAATCGCCAGGTTAAACACCCCATACTCTATGGAATAGCATGTTGCCACTGCTTTGTGATACAAATGTGTAATAATTTACATAAAAGCACAACTTTATTACAAAATAAGCATGCTATTAAATGATTGTGTTCAGGTAGAATCTGATGTAACTTCCAAGTACGGGCTGATGTGCTGTAAACACACTTAATATAGCTTAGGTGTGTTTTGTAGTAGATGAGATGCATTGAATGCATTTCCCCTCACAACATTTTCACTTTACAATTGTTTTCATCCAAAAATAACACTTTGTATGGAAAGGAGAACCAGTATGAATGGTGTCAGATTTTCCTGACAAAGTGTAACAAACTGTAGTTCAGATTAAATATCTGTAGGGAGACTAGTTAGTAAATAAGAAAAACATAATATCGTTCCTGAGCTTTGTGTTCAAAGGTTTCCAACAGAATGAATCAATTACAAGGAAAGAGTAGACATGCAATGGAGTGAACAGGAAGGGGTTCGATTTGCGAGCAAGAAGGGATGAGGTGAGAGGTGGGAAGAACATAGGACAAGCCTGGAACCATGCCTCAGGAGCACAGTGTGAGTTGTTTCAGTCTCTGAGCCTGACCCTTGAACAGCACTGTGGCAGGGCTAGCTCTGGGTATCACAAAGGTTGAGTCATGTGGTTTTATGTGTCTTCATTAAGAAAAAGGATATGAAATTATTATTATAAAATTGGGTAGGAAAATGAACACTTATTTAATGTGAGAAATTATAATAAGTTACAAATTGTGAAATGCTGTAATATACGACAATCATGACAACACCCGGAATAATCACCTAGTACATTCATTAATTAAATGCCTGACAAACATCTATAATCATTTTTTTCTGACATTTTTGGCAGCATATTCTTTGATTGCTTTTTTATATAATAAGCAATTTTTGCATATCGTCTTCTAAAAAGAATATAATGATAATTAAAGTTTCCTTTAGGAAGGTTGATCTGAGATGGTTCCTTAATATTTATGATTCACAGGAATGTATTCTGCCTCATAATGTCTTACAGACAGCGTCATGTAATACTTTAGGGCTATGTCAAATTTGAGATGACCTCCTTGAGTTATCTTTCAAGTGTGAATAAGGACGTTGATGTTACATTGTGCATAGATTGAAGTTAATCATTCCTTGAGATCATGACCCTTGTGAAGGTCCCCACCATCCACGTCATCAGTGTCCTCTTCATAGCATATTACTTCTGACTTCATCGATGCAGTGTTTATGTTAAATCTGCTAAAAATTGAAGTCATACTCATTGGTTTATTATTTCATAAATTAGATTGGTTGAAACAATCTTAAAGTATATTTATTATTTCTATTTGGAATTTCCCAGTTGACTTAATTGCTCTTTGCTATAATCTGAAAATTTTCAGTTGTTATAATTAATTTCTTTAAATATGAATGCTGATACTTATTTTACTTAATTTGGAAATGATATGACATACAGACGACACAAAGGACTGTGTTGAACAATTCAGAGATTTGACAAATATATACATTGTAACCAATATCTTCCTTTAACTGTAGGTAATTTCCTTCAGCCTAGGTATTTCCTTTTGAAATTTTTTTAGTCTGCTCCATATCACAATAGAGGAAAGAATTTTGCTCATTCTAAGACACGAGACTAGGTAGAAATAAAAGGCAGAGGAAGGACAAACTCACTTCCTTCTGGGAGCTCAGTTTCACTTCCTCAGGAGGCAGACATCAGAACTCTAAGATCTCTGCTCTGATTCCCTTTTCCTCCTCCCCTATTTCTCAAGCCTTAAAACTCAGACTGAGCAAGTACCCTTGACTTTCCTGGTTCACTATGAGGCTCAGACTGGGTTTCCCACTGGCTTTGCCAGTTAACAACCTGGTGGATAGTATAAGTACACGGTGTAACTTTTTGAAATCTATTCCCAGAATCAACCCCTTCCCTCTCCTTTCTATATACTTAAAGTTATGCTACTGGTTTTCTTTCTTTGGAGAACACTGACAAGTCTACATATGCTAGCTAGTATATATCAGCTGATCCATATTGTTTTTCTTTAAAAAAGTCTTTCTGACATGTTACTTATGACTGTGTCTGATCAAAATGATATTTAGAAGGGAATTGTCTGCTTAGTAATACTCTCTCTTCTAATAAACATGATTTATTTGAATGTGTGTTATGTCTTGTTAAAGATATCTATACATATGCATAGATACATTAGATATATGGCTTTCCAACTGAATGCAAATTTATTAAATATCCTTTATTTAATATACCTCAAATATTTATAATTTTTTTAAAAATGGCTGCTTTAATTTTTATTTTTTAAAAATTTTATTAGGGTAATATACAAAGAAAAATGAAAATTTGAATTTATATAATGTAAACTTGTTATGTTATTCTTTAGTATAGTAGTACTTTTGCATATTTCTTACAATTTTTCAATGGAATCAAGAGTGTCATATGCTAAAGATGTAACTTTTATTTTATGCTTTTTTATTATAATGCTGAAATGAAGTCAAGGGTATTTTTGACTGATTCTCTATTTTAGGAAACAGTAGTTAGTATTCCATCATTAAATATGATGTTAGTTATGAGATTCTTTTTAAATCAGGTCCATTTATCAAGTCAAAGAGATTTCCTTTTGATCTTAAATGAGAAGCACTTTTGACATTTTATTAACACATTAACTGTACAAAATAATGAGTTTATTATGACATTTTTTATAGATGTGAATACTGTACTTTGGTGGAATGTCTTTCCTACTCTCATACTCTCTCTTATTTTCCCTCCTCATTTCTTCTGGACCTCTTCCTCTTCACAACTAGACTCCAGTCAATTTCCATGTCTTTAAATTAAGTCTAGATTCTATCTAGGACAGAAAATACGTAAAAGTTTTCTGGTTTTGGTTTATTTCAGTTATCATGTTGATTGCCGTGTCCATCCATCTCCCTGCAAATGACAGTTTTGTTTCTTTTATTCTCATCATGATTAGATGCTGAATTTGTCAAACATCTTACACACTGATTAAGAATATTATGTAGTTTCTTTTTTAGGTTGTCTGTCATATGTTAGTGGGTTAAATCATTTCCTCTCGCCTTTGTGACCACCAGGAACCACTGACTATTACTCTATGAACTTATCTAGAAACGGTCTTGGTATAATCCATCTAGTTAAATGGTGTCGTTTTGGGTTACAGTTGATCCTAATCCAAGCACTCTTGTCTTTACAACACCAGAGAAATTGTAAACTAGGAGCACATAAAGGAGAGTGCCATGTGCAAATGGAAGCACAGATGGACTGGGGCATCTGCAACCTGCAAGGTGCCAAGAACTGTCGGCAGCCACCAAGAACTAGTAAAGAATCATGAAAGAGATGCCTTTGTTACAGCCTCTCATTGTGACCAACCGTAACACCTACATTACAGCTCCTGCACCTAACACAGAGGGATCATTGTGGAAGGAGATGTAGAAGAATTGTAAGAGGAACAGGGAGTTTGCTATAAGGTTGTATCTCCTGGGAATGTGTGGTTTCTCTTGTTTTTTTAAAATAATTCTATTGCCAATTACTATAACAACTATAAGAAATTAAGATGGAATTCACGCAGTATAAGATTTGAAAAAAGACAGACATCCAGTGAAAAAAATGTGGACACACAAATAGGTTCACCGTCATACTCATATGTCAATTTGTAGGGTCATGAACTATAAGGTAGGTATTATTTATGTTCAAGATATTTTCTATTCTGAATCCCTTTTTATGATTAATGGAAATGAGATTGACAAAAGAGGTTGGATTTTGATGTAATCAGTATAAAAGTCTGAACTCATTACAGAATGTGCTTTGGAGTAGAGAAGTTTGAGAATTTTGCAAGATGGATTTTATAATTCAGCATGAAATTTTCATACCTAGCAACTGAGGGAAATAGTTGTTTAGTAATGATAGGTATAGTATTTTAACTGTACTATTACATTCACTAGAGTCTCATCCTTTCACTACTTGACTAACTGCTTGTATTATTTCTGGGAGTGGTTCTCTCAGGATTCTATGGACCTGTTTTCCTAGGAGAAATTTATAAGAACTGTGAGCAAGATAAATGGCAACCTCTGAAGATGCAGCTTGTATTAAGACTACATCTGATACTCAAAGTCCATGATTTCTTTACTTTTCATCCCAGATTTCCTTCAGTTCAGTGGCTGGTGTGCCCTCCAGTTGAATGATATCTCATGCCTATTGGGGTGGTGCGAAGCATTTTTCAGCCTTGAAATAGTGAAGGTGCAGGCACCCACTCCACTGACATCATCTTCTTGGTCCTGGTCTCCTGAGCTCTTGATTAGAAAAATATCTTCACTGATACTTAAAATGCCTTTATATCATTCTTTTTCTGCCTTAGACATTAGGTTTGGGGCTTATGTTTAGATAAGGAAGAAAATACCTTTTTTATTAAGAAATTTTTTATTCATTTTATATATCAATCACAGATCCCCTTTTCCCTCCTCCCACCTCTCCAGCCTCCCCTCTCCCCCCCATTTCCTCCTACAAGAAGATAAGGCCTCCAATGGGGCATGGTACATTCAATAGAGGCAGGTCTAAAACCCACCCACCCCTGCCTCAAGGCTGTGTGCGGTGTCCCACCATAGGTAATGGGCTCCAAAAAACCAGCTCATGCACCAGGGATGTATCCTGATCCTACTTCCAGGGGTCTCCTTTAGCAGATCATGCTACACAACTGTCTAGCTTATGCAGAGGGCCTAGTCCAGTCCTGTGGAGGATCAACCTGGAAACAACCTAGATGCCCCTCAAATGAAGAATGGATTAAGAAAATGTGGTACATGTACACAATGGAGTACTACTCAACAGTAAAAAACAATAACATTATGAAGTTTACAGGCAAATGGATGAAACTAGAAAATATCCAGAGTGAGGTAACCCAGACTCAGAAGAACAAACATGGTATGTACTCACTCATAAATGGATATTTGATGTAAAGTAAAGGATAACTAGACTACAACCCATAGCTTCAGAGAAGCTAGGGAGAACCCAAGAGGGACACATGGATTGCTCTGGGAAGGGGAAATGGATGAGATCTCCATGAGCAAACTGGGGATGAGGGGGGCACCAATGGAGGGCAGGGGGTTGGGGATGAGAACATAAGAAAGTATCTTTTAAAGTGTGCATTTGACCAGAGCACTGATGTCTTCTTCCAAGTGTCCAAGTGTGTTTTCTCATTCTTTTCCATGTGGGTTAACTGAAAATGGTCTAAATTTCAAGCTGCATTTCTAATTTTTTATTTGAAAACCCATTATTTAAATGCATTTTTAGTGATAGTTTTTTCGTCACTTCCTTCTAACATTTCACTATAAATATTCACAAGAAGCTACACCTTCAACAATTAATTCTTTTAAAGAAATTTCTTAGGCTAAAATCCTATTTCTGAACTCGCAAGAAACTCTATCCCTATGAAACACTGTGATCCAAGCATAGCTCAGTGAAGCTATTTATGTAGCTGATAATAATTCTGGTCTGTACTGCAATGAAATGTTCTTCATTCCATCTGAGACTTCCTCAAAGTGACCTATATCATCCATAATTCTGCAAACCTTCTCTTCATGACCACTCAGTTGTTCTCTAAGATTTTGGCTTTCTCTGTACGTCTCTCTTTCCTGTAGCCACTAACCCAATCACCTACTACAGTCTTTTCATACCATTGTAGGCTTGGTCTAAAGTGCAAAAAACAATCCTATGATCCTCTCCCCTTTAACCAGATCCAAAGCTATTTACACACTTTAGATTATTGTAATAGCAACACCTATTTCTGTGTATCAATTTTTAAAAAAATCTCATTTTATTTATTTATTTATTTATTTATTTATTTATTTATTCTTCTCTCATAGATTACATCCTGACCACAGTTTCCCCTCACTCTTCTCCTCCCGCTTCCTCCCCCAGCCTACCTCCTGTTTCCCAGATCCACTACTCAGTTTCCCTTCAGAAAAAGCAGGCCTCCCAGGGATATCAGCTAATCATAGTATAACAAAATGCAGAGACCCACAGCCAAACATAAGGCAAAGCTCAGGGAATCCCAAGGAAAAGAGGAGAGAAGATTAGAAGAGCCAGAGAGCTCAAGGACTTCACAAGAACACTACCCACTGAATCAATTGTGTAGGGCTCATAGGAGCTCAGAGAGACTGAAGCAAAATCAGAGAACTTGTTTGGGTCTGAGCTAAGTCATCTTCATGTATGTTATGGCTTTGTAGTCTGGTGTTCTTATGGGACTCCTAAAAGTGGGAGTGGGGTTGTCTCTGACTCTTTGGCCAGCTTTTGGGACCCTTTTCTTCCTACTGAGTTGCCTCGTCTAGCCTTTATATGTGGATATATTTACAGAATTTTCAACTCCATTGGTCCAACTATCACAAAACAGCACGGACAAGGTTGCTTATAAATAACAACAACAACAAAATATTTCTCACAGTTTTCATGCCTGAAATTTTCAAGGGGGAGGTAGGTGCACAGTGTCTGATGGGGGCATATTTCTTGGTCTCTATGTGACAAATACTTGCCAAGTCTTCACATTACAATGGAGAAGACAGCTCTCTGAGATCTCATTTATCACTTCCTTAGAGCACTTGTGATTAAGTTTCACTATAAGATTTCACATGTACAAAAAGTTCAGATCATAGCAACATCTTATTTATTGGAGAGAACATGCCTCATAAAAGTCATGGATTTACAGCACATATCATATCCTGGAAGATGGTACCTATCTCTGCATACTCTTTAAGTCCATATCTCAACTGTGTTTTTAAATTCTGTTTTTAATTTTTATCAAATCAACAGCTTTAGGCAATATATGCTAAGACAAGAAGATAGGGATAACATGACTCTATCATACCTCCTTTAAGGATGCCTTTTTATTCTTGTAAATTATGATGTATATTATGTGTGATTTTATTTTTAAAACTATAACTCTAAAGATTTGATAATCTCTAAAATAATGATTTTATGTTCAGAAAAAGCAAATGAGTCTAC
Source organism: Peromyscus attwateri (assembly GCA_902168425.1). Classification (NCBI taxonomy): domain Eukaryota; kingdom Metazoa; phylum Chordata; class Mammalia; order Rodentia; family Cricetidae; genus Peromyscus; species Peromyscus attwateri. Next base: position 98,227 of record CABHPP010131967.1, read on the forward strand.
CAGCAGAATAATACTATTTCTAGCTAAAAATAAATCTGTCACCTTTTGTTAGTCAGCCCTTTGTATTGTAGCAAAACAACTGAGACAATCAGCTAAAAAAAAGACAAAAACTTTCCTCTGGGCTATTATTTTGGACATTCAAGACTATAAAGAGGTAGATGCCATTGCTTAGGCTTCTAATGGAGAGCAGCATATCGTGGACAGAGTGTGTTGTTGGGAAATCAAGAGGTAAGAAAGAATATTAGAGGACATAGCAACAAGCTTCACTTTTCAAGGTTTTTAGCACCTGTACACAACATGACATTAAGACTACTCCTTTAGTGCATGGCCTTGGTGTGAAGTGGTCGATCAACAACACTCTTTCAAAGCCAAGTGTCAAAGGAAGCTGTCCTATTGCCACAGACGGGTCATCTTTAGGCAGAATACTCTGTTGACTTAGCATTGGACTTTGGGCCTGACATGATGAAGACTGGACAGGAACAATATCTAGGGCAAACTGGATGGATGTGAGCATAGACTGTTGTTTGCAGCTTCCTTACCTACGACAGTCTAACTACTGGGCTAGCACTGCATCCTTGATGAAGGATGCAGGTTGGTTAGCATTGACATGAGATAAAACTTCATGCTGGTTCTAACAGGCTTTCTAGAGAGCTATGATGAAATGGTTATTCAGTTGATAGAGTAGACTTTTTTCAATAAAACCTCTTCTACTTATAGTAGAGTTTATATGAACAAAACATGTCCAAATGCTTAGGTACTGGGTTTACATTGGAAGAATATCAGATGAGTATGTGGTACCAAAATGCCTAGTAAAAGAGTTTCCCATCTTTGCCCATTTTATCTGCTAGAGACGGAGTAAGATTGAGTTGGTCTTTTCTCAGTGCATGGGACTAGAACAGAATGTGCTTAATATATAGTATGATTTTGTCACCCAATTCCTATCTTATCAGAAGGAATCACTACATAAAAGGAAATAAAAGGTTATAGGACTTCAAAGTTGCTTTTATTCTTTTGGCTTTTAAGTTTAGTGTCAGGCTGATTTTTATTCGAGCTAAGTAGTAGTAGTGATAGAATGAAGAACCCCTAGGCTTGTCAACTTGGGGGCAATTGTCGCTAAGTGTAGCTAATACAAATATTGTAAGTTCAACCCAAAGCTGCTTCAAATCACAGGAGTGCTTGAAGTGCATCTCTGTGTGCACATCTTCTCCTAAAATAGCTGAAAGTTATATCCATATAGATGTGAAGAAATAGTAACTATAACTGAATTTATGTAGCATCTTGCTGGTGAACTCCTATCCTGTGAATCCCGAAGATTAAGACACTGACCTTGCTCAGAAAGTAGACAGAGGAGACCCATTTGCATAAGTACTGTTTGAACAGAAATTTTCCTTTGGTGAAATGGCAGGTGATCACTTTAGTCTTGATCAAACTCAGGTCTGTAGGAAACCTGTTTGGATTCCTGTGTGACCAAATTAGTGGTGGCTCTTCACAGGCTGAGCCCCAGGTATGATACACTGTGCTAAATCTGGACCCCCTTTACAGTGCTATTATCTCCCCCACTGATTTAATTTATGTATTTAATTTTAGTTTCCAGGGTATAATATGGATAATTACTGAAGAACTGCAGAACCTTGCAAGACAATTTTTTTTGCTTTTATAATTTTGCCACATCAAGTATAATAATGCACCTTTAATTTCTTCAAAAAAGACAATTATATGCTAATAGAATATCTGAATAAAAATTGGTACCTTGTGCTGGATTATGTTTTCTGCCTACTAATTTATATTAATACAAGTCAGTGAGGATTTTTTAATGAACCTTTAAGCACACAGGCTGGCAAGTCTGGGTATGCCCTACAGGGGCCACACCTTCCCTTAGCACAGTGGGGACAGAATATCAAACAGTACCAGAGAGTCAGAACTCCTCTTAGATAAAATGTCAGAAATCAATATCCAGATCTAACATGTAAAATAAACAATATGAAAATATAGACTTTGATGAATGGAACAAACTGATTTGAGGAAATATTATCATAAAATTTTTTATTTGTATAATACATTTTATAACTTATAAAATCCAAATGAGGTCGTATACATGAGCATTTTGTGGGAAGTAGTTTTCTTTTCATGTCAATGTTGTAGCAAAAGGTGGTTTTAAAGCCCAAATCAAATCATTGATAGTTTGCAGATGGTCACACTGAGGTAAGGGATGCTGAACACTGATCAAAGACAAAGGGCTCTGACATTATTGCTTTCGCTTTCATTTTCTTATCCTACATGATACATTTAAAGGACCACCACTGTAAACTTTTTAAGAAATATATCCACCCATTTAAGAAATTAGAGACTTGAAGGTCACTGTTAGTGGCAGAGTATACAGCTAACACACTCATGGGGAGAGATAGTAGCAGTCAGTAGTCATTGAACCATAGAGCTACACTGTGCATGGTTTTAATTAGATTTGATTGCTCTATTATTAAGATAATTTGGTATGTGCTTATGTGGCTTTGTCTGCCTTTTCTTACAGGAGATATATATATATATATATATATATATATATACATATATATATATCATAAAATAGCAAGTAATGCTTATTATATTTTCCTTTCCTGTTTTTGTTTTTCATTTGGCAATAGTGAATGATATTTTTCCATATTGGGCTGACTGTGGGCTGTGTGTTGTCTATGGGTTGAATCACATGGTGGTGGCAGAAACTGGGCATCTTTCTCCACAGAGTTTTCTGTACATGTATTATCACAGATTTAAATGACTTATAAAAATATTTATTATTTTTACTGTGAGCAAATACAATAAAGAGTATGATATCCAAAGAACAATAAAATAATGAGTGGATAAAAGAAAGAATGAATGAGTGTATCCATGAATGAATAAATGCATTCTATTAGTGTCTAAACTGAGAGTTGTAGGCTTAATGAGATGTAGACATTTAAGGTGTTGAAATAAAGTGACAAAGGTTCCAAGCCAAACTGTGAGATATTTCATAAAGACCAAAACTCTGTGGACCCATCCTTAAAGCACATGGTCAAAAGCAATGCACTATCATGAGTGTTTGGAATATCTTCTAAGCAGAGCTGGCCTTTGAGCTAGTGAGTTCAGTGTCCTTTTGTATGAATTTTGGCCCTTGTGCCTAAGGATGTGCTCATAGTTTACATTATAAAATTAATACTAAACTCATTCTAAAGAGAAGTTCTTCAATGTTTCTTGTCCACCTGGATCGCAATAAAAGCTCTGCATAAGATAACCTGCAGGAAACACTGAAGCTTTCAATCCAATCTTTGTCTACTAAGCTCACAGGAGGTATCACTTGCTCTTGAGGGAGGGCAGGGGAATCCGTGGCTGATATGTAAAATTAAATTAAATTATAAAATTTAAAAAATAATAAAAAATAAATAAAATGTCAGAATTTATTGAATAACAATAAATTCACAAGGTATAACTATCTCGAAAAAAGAGAATGAAACATGTGGATGGATCTCAAATATTGCTTGATATTTAGCCTGTGTGAGGTTATCATGTCCTTAGAAAGTTAATTGTTCCTTTCTTTGTGTTCTCCCAATACTGTATTTACATGATTGTAGTAGAAAATAATGTTTAATTTTCTAATGATCTGATTGCTTCATCTGCATTCCTTATCATACTTGGAACCACTTATGTGCCAATACCTCAGTCATTTATAGGTATAATGTTAACAGCAATCTGTATTTAGCTTCCGGACTAGGCATGTTTCATAGTAGGGTTACACATCTGATGTTTTACAAATAAACATTTTATTTTGAAGGATTACTGGTTTTTCAGTGTCCCACACTCTTTAGCATTTACATATTAGGTAATAATTAAAGTAGAACTTGCATCTAAATACCTCATTAGCTATACAAGAAATTTTGCATCCAATATAGTAACCGGTCAATTACAAAAAAAGTCCTGAATAATTGGGTGTGAAAGTATGACTTTTCTTTTTTGCTCAGAAACTGTAATTTTACTATATAGAGTTGAGGCTGTATATGAAAGTTTGTGTCAACATTAGAGAGAGTGATGGTAAAAGAAGAGACAGAGACTAAAGGAAAAGGTAAGGAATATTACAACCAGAGTGAAGCAAAGTTTCCCTACCCTGCAATTTTTTGAAGAGATTTTTTACAGAGAGAAAAGGGATTTTTCTCTTTTAGGTTCCTGAAAATAGTCGCTTAGTGACTTTGTGTTGCTATTAAAACATAGAAAAGGTTGAGTGAATAAGTTAATGAAAGAAGGAAAGGAGACGGCTTTAGTTTTGTCTAGGTTAAAGCAACAAATAAATGAATAAACAAATAAATAAATGAGTAAACACATAAATAAATAAAATTAGAGTCTTTCTGAAGAAAAACATCATATATTGGATTTATCTGAAAGGCTAATCTTGTTGTTTAAAGGGAATAATAATGGATGTGAAAACTTTTATTTCACACAGCCAAACTTCATCTCTATGCATTTACCTTAAGATTTACAAAATAGTGAAATGCTGTGGGATAATGTTTTTGTACACTGGTTTGTAAAATGTTGATTGGCCAGTAGCCAGGCAGGATGTACTGGTGGGGTAAGCAGATGAGGAGTATTCTGGAAGGAGGAAGGACAGCGTCAGGAGATGCCATCCTACCATCCAGGGAGCAGCATGTAATGGCACACAGGTAAAGCCATGAAAAATATGGTGATTAATAGAAATGGGCTGAGTTTAGTTATAAGTGCTAGCCAGCAAGAAGCTTGAGCCAAAGGCCATGGCCATACAGTTCGTAATTTATATAAGCCTCTGTGTGTTTATTTGGGTCTGAGTGGCTGTGGGACAGGGCAGGACACAGGGAAACATATGACTACAGTGAAATATATTTTCAATGTACCCATTTCCAATTGAAATACCTCATCTGTAAATATTGGGTGAAATTGTCACTACAACAAGTAAATAATGTCCAGCAAAAACTTTTGCTTAATTGAGTTTTTTTTTTTTTTTTTTTTAATTTACAGAGAATGTTACAGAATGACAAACAAGTTATACTGGAAGATGGATCTTGGTCAGTGAATGCTATCCAGTGTTAGTGTAAAGGGATGTGACAGTAGACTATGGTGACCAGAACAGTCTGTATACTTAATGACTCATGTTTGTGATCATCTTTTTGTAGAATCCTAATGGATGGGTTCCTGTAAGTGACAACCATTCAAAACTGTAATATCCAAAGGCACTGAAGGTCTGAAATGAAACTTAATATCAAATAAAATATTTGTAATTCTGTTTTTAGAAGTCACAGGGCTTATTTGCAAAAAGGTGGTGTAGATCTGCCTGCCTGCACTGACAGCACCTCAGTTCTGGGTTGGACAGCTGCTGTCTCTGACCTCTGCTAGGGTGTGCATGGCAAGATCCATTCATGGACTTCCCTTGGGAGTTAATCCTGCTGTGCAGTTGTTCAAAGAACTAAAAAAAAAATTACCTTTTTGCCCCCAAATATAAGTTCAAAGTTCCTATTATTTTGCTCTAGGGCACTGATCTTTTCTCTGACTTATTCAGAGATTGTGAATAGCACCTTTACTCCATTTGTATTGTTCAGTTGAAGCTACAGATGTGATCCAGTATCTAGTAGTCCTGGCTCTCCTTTGGCTCCCTACGGAGATCTGTTGTCACTCAGTTTTCTTTCTACACCGTACTACTCACCCTTCTTGTCAGTTCTGCTCAATTTTCCCTCTGCTTTCTTTTTTTCCTTTTCATTAAATGGTGGGAGCTTGCTGTAGACCATGCTGCTCCTCACTGTTCCTTTTGATTGTCATGACAGGACTAGGTGGCCCCTGGCATTCATCTGTCACAAAAGCTCTTTTATCATCTAATCCTTACATACCTTACTTACGTTCAACTGTCTGCTGCATGGTTTTCTTTCTCTAATCCTAGTGATAGACAGGAGATAATTCGAGTGCCCAAAATAATACTCCAAAGCCCCTCAGATTATGGCTTTTCTGAGGATGAAACCTCCTTGATCTCTAAAAGGAAATAAATGATTTCTTAACTCTGCATTTGCCCCTAAGATGTCAGCAGGGAAACTTTGTGAGGCCAAGATACTTCATTAAATTCATGAAGGATTCTTAGAAAATCAGAAATTCATGTGTCTTGGTATTGTCTTTTTTATACTATCAAGCATTCTGAATTCAAAGAAAAATATTTGTGAAATAGTTTATCAATAGGTAATATATCTGGTATTGGGTCAAATATTGTAACGAGTTAAAATTTTTAGCTGAGTGTTTTGTTTTTCAATGTTTCCAGGAAAAGATATTTATTTGACATGATTGACTGATGTCTGTTCCTCTTGTGAACTATGAAGTCAACACTTCCTTTGTTTTGGATATGGTGGAATAAATGAGCAAGAACCCACCTCACAGTTAGATCTTATCAAATCTTGGTGTCATCATTTAATTTATAGATATAAATGAATTACATGACTTTTTGTTTTGCATTCAGCTCTATAAAACTGAACATGAGAGCAGGATACATTCCACAATGGTGTTGCACAGTTTTAATGAGACCACCAATATAAATGCTTTCAAACAGATATTCTTGCTGTATTTATTATGTGTTTATAGGCACAACCCTATTTTGGTTGCCCTTTACTTATCAGGACCTTCTGATGTGGTAAAGATATCAAGATAGGTTACTATTAGTATATTTAATCAGGCGAACAAAATACTTGGAGCTCTTTGAAATACGTAGAACATATGTTATTGGGAAAAATGGTGACTTGTAACCACCCTAAACCACAATGGAAGCATTTAACTTATGTCTAATTTGCTATAAAGGCAAAAAACCTTAAATGGAAATAATGAACAAGTAATTCTTGTTCACTTTTTGAAGTTCCCACACTGTTGACTGGTATTAACAGTCAGAAGTTAGGATGGTAACAATGAGATGCTGGCACAACAGAATTTAATGCACAATCCTAGTGTAAAAGTTGAATGGGGATTTGATCTTTGGCTTCAACTCTTACTATTTCATTATTTACTAAACTCAGAAGGGAAGCACAACATACTAGAGAACACACATATGAATAAATGAAGTGATTATAAAGTTTTAAAATTTCTTCTTCATTCCCACAAGTGTTCCAAAAACACAGGGGTGTCACCCAATGCTTCAGGGCTTACGATGCACTCTGGGATAGCTATGACTGTGACCCAAAACATTTATATATCTCAATGTCATTTGTTACTATCAAATATATTGACATTTCTTCTAGGGCAAGGTGTTAAATAATATAGACAAAGTCAATTGTATGTATATGATTTTGGAAGTGACCATTTGGTATTGGATTACCAGTTGTGGGGCTTGGAATTTTCTTTGGGGAAGACTCTCCTGCTTTCAGCATTTTTTAGTTGCCGATAGTTCTTTGTAAAGGGCTTAGTCCCTGACATAAAGACTGTGGGACTGTGCAGGTTGTATTTACATATTTAGAGGTATGTGTGTGTGTGTGTGTGTGTGTGTGTGTGTGTGTGTGTGTGTGTGACAACAATTTAAGAAAAAGAGGTGGTGAACTTGAGAGAGGAAGGGAGCACAGGGGAAGGGTTGAAGGGAGGAAAAGAAAAGGGAGAAATGATGTAATTATGTTAATTTAAAATAGACAAAGCCTGTACAACTATATCAAATGGATGTTAATGTCTATAGGAAGAGTGAAACACAGTTCTTGGAAGTAAATTTTGTGTACATCAGCACAAACGTGTAGTTAAGAAATACAACACTTGAATACATGCTTATTTAACAAAAATACAGTGGGGTTTGGTCCTAGAGCAGGACAACTGAGTTTTTAATTATCTCCTATACGCATTTTGACTATGTTTAATTTTAATATAATCACACTTTTAAGTTAGAAAAAAGAAACTCAACATGCAACAAAATGTCATAAGTAAAATGATAAGCTTTTACATCATTAACATGATACTCTAAAAGTCATCCTTTCAGAGATCTTCCAGTATTAACTTGGGGGCTCCTAAGTGGATCCTCCACTTGCCCAAAGTAGTAAATGCTAAGGTTCACCACTCTTACAGGATGATGAGGTTAAAGACAATCCCACCATATAACCCAAAACGAGAGAACTGTGATGGGATAGGGCAACCCTAGAGCTTCTAATAGGCGTGGCTGAGGTTGCTGGCTTGTCTGCTTTGCAGTTTGACATCTTTTCAGTCTGATCATGCAACCTGCTCTACCATTCCACAAGAGCTGATCTCCAAGGCACTCCCTAAAACACCTGATGCCTAACATCAGTGCGAGATTTGCTTGATGGAAAATGCAACCTGTAATAGAGTGAGTTTGCTATAGAACATGCTACTCCCCCATCTGGACCAACTCTTAGTTGACCAACTGATTATACATTTCACTGCTTTAGAAGAGGCAATATATGATTGTAGAACAACAGTTATTCGGCCTTTCGACTTATCTTTTGAAACTGAATTTTGATTTGAAAGATGATGTAATATGTTTTACATTTTTTAAATTTCTAGTTGAGTGTGAATATTCTGTCCAACTCAATAGATACATTATTTTAAAAGTCTCAATGTGACCACATTTTTCCCACATAGATATAATGATATATAGATGGTTTGGGGATGATTCCTAGATATTTTATTTTTTTATATGTATTTGTGTCTAGACTGTATATGAGCCTGTATATAACATGCATGTCTGGAGCCTATGGGGAAAAGAAAAGAAAAAACCTCTTTGGAACTGGAGTGACAAACAGATGTGAGCTGGGACTTGAACTTGGGTCCTCTTGAGGAGAATTCATGGCTCTTCATTATTCAGTCATCTTTCTAACTCTGATTTACAGAATTTTTGACAGTGGGTCCATAAAGCTGTTTTTCTTTGCTTCCTGACACAGACTCATTTATTTTCGCTTAGCTCTTCATCTGGAAAAATAGTGGACTTCCTATTTTGTCCTTTACGACATTTTAATTCCCCTGACTATTTCATTCTTTATTTCTGGTTGGTCTTTAGATTTCTGTTTTCAACATTAAAACATCTTATTCCACCTAGCCTTTCTATACAGGAGTTACTGATGTGTAAACAATTAAATAGTTAGTAGAATCCTACAGCAACCCTGCAGTGAATCATTTGTAGTGTGCCTAAACAACTCCTAATTTATGTGTTTTCTAAACTCAGATTTAACTACTGGAATGTACTTCTTATGCCAGGAATAGGTGACCTTTTATAGTGGTTTAAAAGTAACTCCTATAATTTGTCACTTTAAAAAATATAATTTCAAATAAAATATGGTGCCATATTGTCACTATATAATATATTAACATTCCTAAACAACAACAACAAATCTCCCTTATCCAATAGGTGACTAGTTTTGTGACTAACAAAATACTATTTGTTTGACCAAGATCCTTAGGAGTTCTGAATTGTCTTCAAAGACAGTAACATTTGACATTAAGAAGAGCTGAGGTATTTTAATAACCTCTGAGAACACAGAGGTACACAGAGGTCTTATTTCCATTGCTCCGAGGAAAATGTACATCACACTTCATTTCTTCAAGTGAAAATATGTAAAATTATTTCTTTTTCCAACTTATGCTGAAAGGAACATGTATTCTATCAACTGATGTGGGTTCAAACTAAATATCAAATTGATGATTCATCTCAGATAGAGTCTTAACCAAACAGAAAATGAACAAACAACACATCAGGGATGTTTCTGAAGCAATTGCTTTCTACATAGGGCTCATGATTAATTACAAAATTAAAAAAATATAATCTCCAGGGTATCTCTTAATCACAATAGAAGCACAATTGTAGAAATTATTTTGGCTGTTAATCTTCTGGCAATAATCTAAAATGATCTGAAAAGATAAATCTTAGTAGATTCTGGACCTATCCTTCTCTGATCTCTAGACTAAATGGTTGCATAAACCAGTAAAACATACAACTTATGAGTTTTTAAAAAATCAGCCAACACTGCGAAAGAATGTACTACATAACTTGAGTTACAGAGGTTTCCATAATTCCCAGTCCTTCTGCAATAACAATATTTATTTGGTAAAAAGATAATGAAAATGAAGTATATTTTTAAAAAAATATTTATAAAAATTTTAGGGGAAAATCATGCTCTATTTTTAAAGTTTATTGTCAGAGAAGGGCAGGAGAAAGTAAAGGAGAGGGTGGTACTCATACTTACTTTAGAGAGATATGCTAAAGCACCTATTAAATGATGCATTCCTGGAATTCATGTTACCTTGGACTCTAAGGATATATTGTCATTTGAGTAGAGATTTATCAGACACAATGACAAAGGTCTTAAAAACAACCTAACCAAATGCCTAAATTCAGTGCCATTGTTTTTGTTTGTTTAATTATTTATTATATCTTTAAGATTATAATATAATTACATATTTACCACTTCTCTTCCCTCTTTCTTAGACCTCATATATACCCCTGATTTCTCTCTTCCAAATCCATGCCCTCTTTTTTAATTAGTTATTGTTACATTCATGCATATGTGCTTGTGTGTATATATTCCTAAATAAAACCTGCTCAGTCTGTACAACGTTACTCGTACAAATGTTTTCTAGGCTGACAGTTTGGTGTTGGATAACCAACTGGTGTGCTCTTCCCTGGGGAAGACTATGTCTTCCGCTCTCATCATTCTGTAGTTGCCTGTACTCCATTGTGCAGGGTTGAGGCCTCGTAGGTTTCCCCTGTGCACTTGGCCGTGCCTATTGCTATCGTTCTTACTCAGCTTATGTTTGGGAAGACAAGTTGGTAAAACTTTACAAGGGGAGCATGTGACATTACTAGGAGACATAGACTGACATCAAACTCCAAAATCCTCTTTTTTAAAAACAAGCCATGAATATTTTTATATTTTAATTTTCTCTTTGGTTGTCTTGGGGTTCTGAGAAACAGGGTCCAGGGGAATATTACAATTCCACCAATTTATATGTTCACACAAATCTTTTCCTAGAAATATCATAACAGTACACTAAATTCTCCATGGAATAGTATATAAAGTGCATATTTAGTATCACATTCATTGTACATGTATTATTAGTCAATCATAGATCTAAAAGAATAAATCAGAAAACAATGTAGAACTTCATAGGAGAGAGAACTTTCATTCAGACTACAGGCAGGTTTGAAAGACACAACATATAGACTTGATCTTGAAGGACAGACAGTCTATTTATCCACTAAGTGGTTGAGGGACATCTAAGTTGTTTTCAGTTTCTTGTCTTAAACTCATTCTGCTTCCTCTTCTGTGATGTTCTCTGAACTATAGGTGCAGGAGTAGTAGATGTACCCACTGGGTCTGGGCTCTACAACTCTGTATTGTGATTGTTTGTGGTTTTCTGCTCAACTAGAAGAAGATCATTATTAATGATGAAAACCTAGCGAACTGCCCAGGGTTAGAGAATTCATGGATCTTGGAGAGGAACCTACAATCACTTTACTAAACCAGCATAATCCCTAACTACAATCCAAATATTTGTTCCCAATGCTCTACACACAGCAATTCTCTTAGCAAAAGACACAATGCCATTATGGAAAGCTGTTGTTTTGGGTTTTGAGAGAAAAAGAATTGAAGCATATACAGACTCACAGGGAAAGCCATGTGAACAGGAAGGCAAAAGCTGGGTTCACATACCTGGTGCTAGCTAGCACTAGAGAAGCCTTACAGGAGGACTCTTACAAGTCTCTAGCCAGCCTAGACAACATAGTATGTTCCATGTTAGCCTGAGCTACAGGGTGAGAACGTGTATCAAAAAGCAGCAACACCCCAGAAACAACAAACAAAAAGAGATGGAAGTAGAGGATAGTGTTACTAAGACTTACTTAAGATCAGAAATAGATTCTACCTATAATCCTCTTGATTCTAGAGTCTAGAAGAACCAGCCTTTGCAGGTAGACATTTGCCTACCTGAAGTATGAGGAAATAAATCTATTCAGCTTTTGCACAGTATTGAGGAGCAAACCCAGCTGCTCACCCATCTGAATCTCATCCCCTGCATCACTGTTGCTTCAACTTCCAGGCTTGCAACACTTGCAGCAGCCCTAGGACACTGATTCATAAAACCTTACAAGCTCAGCATCTACTTTGGACTTAATATTTCACCATGTTCAAAGATGTGACTACTCTGTAAAACATGATGAGAGAATACTTGTGAGACAACGAGAGGGACTTTCAGAAAGTGTTTCTTTTATTGACCTTGTGCTGCATATGCACAGATGAATTGAATACTCAGGACTTCAGGCAAGCTCCGTTGAGCTCTTGCTGTGTCCTCACAAGCTGGACTGCAAATATCATGGATGGAATAGAGGACTAGGGGGACTCAGAGTTAGGTTTTGTTCTCTCATACAAATTCCATTTTCCTTTTCTTAAATTCAAAATGTGTGTATATTAAAAATGCTCCCAAAGAATGGAACTTTGGATCTATAGAAAATATTGAAATCAAGGAGGCGCCTTTCAAAACCCCACCACTTACCACAGCTCCAAGTGAGAAACAGAGGGTGGTAGCTGATGTCTGTGGCTTTAGAGCATTTCAGTATATTGAGAGGGGGAACAAAGCCCAATAAAAGATACATCTGAGTTTGTTTATAAGAAAGGATTTTCTTTCTCCATCCTTGGTCTGGGAAATAATTCCAAGTGATTCTGGTGAACCCTCTATAGTAGGGCATGCAGAGAGCAATCAAGAAAGCCAGGATCTATTGTACAATGCAAACAGAGTTCTTCAGCTTCAGATGAGTTCTGCAGTGAAGAGAGTGGGAAGAATTGGGTAATATTCACACAAACCTGTGTTGTTTTGTTCATTTTCTTTCCCGATGTTTGTTACTCAACACTTACATTCTGGAACTTAAATTTAGGGCTCGTTAAGCTGCCCTAAATTGTTGAAAGCTCATCATAACTACTCAACAGAAGTATTAAAAACACTTTATAATTTCAGCTTAAAGGTTTTATGTTCATTGAGATCTAATATGTTATGTGCTTTATTATGTTGGGATTATTGCAATGTAATTAATCTTGTTAACTTTTTTAATAAAAATTATTTAAGTTATGATTATATGTCTTTTTTTCCTGATTATTTTCTCTATGTTCTTACAAGCATTTTAAAGTTTTATAAAAGGGATGGTAGATAATGGAAGATAACCGGGGAATTCTCTGCTAGTGAGATGTCTCAGTGGATAAAAGTATTCGCCATCAGTCCTGAAGACCTGAGTACTATCCCCCAGAACACACGTGGTAGAAACAAATAACTAACACCTGCAAGCTGCCCTCTGACTTCCGTAGCATGTGCACACATGCAAATAAGTATGTGTAACAAAAATTATACACACATGAGTTCTTAACCCACTGCTCCTGGTTGTTAAGATCATTAAATTCAAGTTCTATATTCAGTTCAGTTATGCGTATGCTGGTTAGTCCATGAGGTGGCATCAGACCTTTGATCCTGTCATCACAGGGTTAGTCAGCCAAGAGATGCTAAGAACTATGTTTTCATGAAAACAAGAAAGACCATCGTACCCGTAACCTAGTCAACATCTTGGAGTATTGAATATATCTTTGCCAATCCTGAAAGCCAAAAGTAAAACAAACAAAAATGTAACACACATGGAAAAAAAAATATGTAACATAGTACTAGTACAGGGAGTTAATTTCATTTGCAAAAACTTTTCCTACAAACTAAGTTTCAAGATAAACCCGTCGTATGGCGGGTTCTACAAGAAGTATGCTGTAATTTAATTTACAAATATTTTTCGTGGCAGGATTTCAAAAGACTTAAAACATTTTAAGTTGATGTTTCTGGTGAAAAAAAAAAAAGAATGCAAAGCAAGCTGAAGACACAGCTTAGTGTCTTAACTGTGAAAGCATAACCGTGGGGGAAGCAGAGTAATACAGACCAGATGTAATAATACAGGCCTGTAGTTTGGGCCCAGAGTAATGGAAATTCACTGTATCTTTTTAGATGAGTTCTCTCAAATATCAGAGAGAACATATGGTACACGTCAATCAACTTATTGTTGAATTTTCTGGCATTGGTCTACCAATTTCATGAATTGGTTAAGGGACAGATCATTTATTCAGAGAGGTAGATTTTAAAAGGACAACATTACTATGCTACAAAATCTGCAGAAATGTGAGGAATAGATCTACCCAAACAGAAGAAAGCCTTTCAAAAGTTGGTGTTATTTTTCCTCAGACATTTAAATAATCACTCAGTGTAAGTGTGTACGAAGATTTACAATCAGGGCTTCTAAGCGGCCTTAAATCATTAAGAACTCATCATTGCAAAACTATTGGATATTTGATTTTTATCAAATAAGATACCAATGGGTCTGTCAGTATATTTTTATGAATTTTTTATATTTTATATTTATATTTATTTTAGTCACTATATTATCCATTTGCTTAGTACCAAAAATTAAATGTTGCTAATGCAGATTTATCAAGACATTTTTGAGAGTAATTATTTTCCAAGGGCTATATTTTGTTAATTATAAAATATGATATTTTTGCAGTGTGAACGTCTCTCTTTTTCTCTCAAAGTTAAATGTGTATTCAATGGATCTAACAGGCCAACTAGTTACCGCATCCAGGAATTTATTCACTTATTGCTTTATTCCAAGATTTGGAAGTGGTAGCACTGTTCTTATGGGATAGTTTGGAACCATGGCACAGAAGCCAGAATTGTCCTGGATCAGCCTCTCACATGAAAACCCAAAAACAGAATATTCCTAAAACCCATAAATAGCATAAAAATTGTATATTCACCAATCTTCAAATTTTAATGTAGCTTTTTCATTAACATATTATATTGAATTATTTTATGTAGATTAACAAATTAAATCTTAATAACAGCTGAATATATATGAAAATTTATAGACATTGCGTCTCTTTGAAAGACCAATGTGTGAATATATCTTCTTAAAAGCCTTCCCAAGCTTGTGCCACTATGCCTAGCAAAGAGAGAATTCTGAAGTTAAAGGTAATTAAAAAAAATCTATGACATTGAAATTTCATAATTATAAAGTACACAAATATCATTAGATAATATTTAGTCAGTATATTATGTTATATAAAAAAATTAAATATATGTTAATGTACAGCGGTTAGATTATCTAAATCAAATTGAAATAAGTTACATGAACCTTTAAAAATCCATTTGGACAGCTCTTGGGAGACAGAGGCAGGCGGATCTCTGTGAGTGCGAGGCCAGCCTAGTCTATAAGGGAATTCTAGGACAGGCAGGACTGTTACACAGAGAAACCATCTTGAAAAACAACAACAAAATCCATTTGGAAATATACATAATACTTATGAAGAGATATGTGAATAGAGCTAGTATTGAGAAATTGGAAATTTTTTATAACATGAAAACCTGAATATTATTCCATAAAATATTTAAATATCAGAGAGATAACATGGATCTAAAATACAAATACTAACAAATGATTACTTCTCAAATATTCATAAAAGTTCAAACTTAAACATATTTTTTGTTTCTGTCTGAAGCAGTACATCTTGAGGAAATGTGACATCCAAATAACTTGATTTTCAAAAGATAAAAAAAATACATAGTTTACTCTGGAACCATATGTGAGTGACTATGAACCAGAAACATGGATTTAGGTAAATCCAAATCTGTGTTCCCACATGGTAACAGTTTCATGAAGTTTTTATAAGAACAAAAGTAAAAAGTCACAAAAAAAACCCCTCTGCTATTTCCAGGAATAACTCATTAATCAGTCTGTGCTGTGTGGATGATGCCAGACAGAGGGTACCATTTACATATCCACCCAGGTACACAGCCATTCTCCATTCACAAAAGGGAGTCAAAGGCTCCTTGTTAGATGTTGTCTTTCAGAACAACTTCTAACCTCAAAAGCTACTGATCTACACAGTAAAGAGAAACTTAGGACTGATTACTGCCTGTCTCAACAGTAAGAAATTTTAGTGAATGAAGGATCCATTCTAGAGTTGAAAGTGGCTTTAAGAGCATTTTATTTTATATCATATTTTCCTTTCTTTTTTTAAAATTTATTTTCTTTTTGTTAAAAATATACTTATCTCACATAATATATTCTGATTACGGTTTCCTTGCCCTCTACACCTCCAAGTTCCTCCCCACTCTCCCTTACAATCCAGATCTATCTAACATCTGTCTCTCATTAGAAAACAAATAGGCTTAAGGGATTATAATATAATATAATAAATATGATATAATATCATGAGATTAAAAACTCACACATCAGGATAGGACAAAACAAACCAACAGAAAGAAAAGAACTCAAGAGACTCACTTTCTCACACTTAGGAATCCTATAAATCCTATAAAAATTCTAAACTAGACACCATAATATATACATATACAAATGGTCTATAGGGTTACAAGAGACAAGAAAAAAAGTAAATGAATAAAATAAAATGAAAAATAATAAAAAAATTACTTTTTAAAAAAGGAAAAGCCCTGACGTGACATTCTGAGAGAAGGAGTCTCCAATGTTGCCATTGAATTCATTTTCTGATGGTCATCTAATGCCTAGAATGCAGACTACCATTAAGAGTAGTTTGTTTTCCTGGTGAGATGTTCTTAGAAGAAACTAAATTTTCATTTGCAAGTGGTTATCAATTGGAGATTGTATCTAGATTAGGGATGGGGGCATGCATGTGATACTCTTTCAACTCTAAGATCTCATCTGGTACAGATCCACGCAGGCCCTGTGCATACCGTTTAAGTCTCTGGGAGCCTTGAATCCTTGGTGTCCTCTATCTTCTCTGGCTCTTACACTTTTTCTGCATCCTCTTCTGTGGGGCTCCTTGAACCCTGAGGAGAGGAATTTGATGGAAACTCTCATTTTATGGCTGAGTGTTCCAAAGTCTCTGATTTTACATAATATCTGGCTGTTGTCTTTGTATTTGTACCTATCAGCTGTAGGAGGAAGCTTCTCTGATGATCGCTGAACAAGGCACTGACCTACAGAGTTCAGCAGAATGTCATCAAGAGTCATTTTATTGCTATGATTTGTTGCTGTTGTTATTGTCTTTATTGTTGTTGTTTAGATCAGTAGCATTTGGTTCTACCCTAGGTCCCTGGGCTATCTACTCTCTGTTTTTCAGTCACTCAAGCAGTGTCAGATATGGATTCCATGGCATGGGTCTTAACTCAAATCATATTGGTTGTTTACTTCCACAAGCTTTGTGCCACCATTGTCCTAGCATATCTTATGAGCAGTACATCGGTATATGTCAAAGGTTTTGTGGCTGGCTTGGTGTTTACATTTCTCTTTCGGTAGCTTGCAGAGTATCTTGCCGTACAAAAGACACTAGAACATAGGAGTTGAGGCTCTATGTAGTTACCAACTCGACACCACCATGTTCAATTAGTTGTGTAGATATTGTCTTCAGCAATGGGTCCTTGTCAGTTTGTAGAGAGCAGCCTACTGTCTTTGAAAACTTGTACAGTCACTACCGAAATTAGCCATGAAAATGTCTAGAAGTCCTAACTACTACTCTGGGATCTTAATGAAGTCTTCATTCCTTGATTACCATAGCATCAGATGCTTCATGTGTCAGTGTAGATAGTTTGCAGATCACTGCACTGGAAGGAATAGATCCTATGTGGACCCTGATAGGGCAGAGGTTAAAATTCCAAACACATGCCTCTGCTGATTCCCTAACAAGAGTGAGGGCACCAGCAGGGGTTCTGTAGTATTGTGATGATGAGCCTAATTGGCAGCAGATGCTCTAGTCCCTGAAAAAAGAGGACTGAAGTGAATAAAAGAGAAGAAAATGAAGACTTCAACATTCATCACACTCCCAGTGCATCTTAATGTTGGAAAATAACCAAGTATTTGCTACTGAAGGATCAAATAGATAGTAAAAAGATATCCTGCCTCCATAGTCCCTGATGTTTAGACAATTCTTTAAACCCTAGTAATGAAAGAAAATAATGTATAAAATTTTCAGTGTGTTTACTACTAATTTCATCAATTACTTTTGAAGTTGGGCATAATCTTAAATTCTCTATTTGGATAATTCTTGTTTCTTATTTGTTTGGAAGGTAGAATGGCATAACAGACAAACAGTTTGAGGGATCAACAAGATAAGAAGTTGACTCACTGTGTGTCGATTAAAACTCTCCATTATCTTCATTTGTACAATTGATGTATTCAACTTACAAAAAATTGTACAATAATTTAATGCTTGTCATATTCTATACAACAATATCACCTTGCAGTTACAATAGAAAATGTCAGAAAATATATTTACATGTTATACAAAGAACATTCTTTACTAAGGAGATGAAAAATACTATAATTTCTTTAATTATACCTTCCATCTTAGAATCGTTTAAGTTATATACAGGCTTTTATGCTTGTGCTTTAATTTTATTCTTTAATCTACATTTAAATCCACACTTGACAAGCTTAAGTCTTCCAACTACTTTTCCAACTTGATGACTTCATATTGGACATATCTAATGATTGCAGCCATTGTCTCAACTGCCTTAAGCACAAGAGAAATAGCGTTTATCATAACTAGAACATCTTATATTCTCTTGACATTTCATTATCTTGCAACCCAGAATTTTTTTTAAAAAAGAGAATGAAGATGGTTGCTCTGTGTGGTTAGACAATGCTGTCCATAGAAGCAGTGGGAGAGCAGGAAACATTATCAGGTCTAGGTGTGGGAGCTCTGCAAGTTGATCATGGAGGTCATAGTGGTTGGGAACACAGTATCAGTTCTTGTTAGTTCTCTTGGTTGTCCACCAGAACTAGAGAAGACTCTATTGCTGAAAGTACAGTTTACATCGTTTGAAAGATACAGAGAAAACAATCTGGAATTAAGTTGAAATTTCCCTTCCTGCTAGTTAGATGTCAAAGTGCCAAGAAGGTATGATGGAGGCAGGTAAGTAGAAAAGTCACCAAGAATCTTACCATACATAAGCCTGAAAAATCAAAGAAATTATCCTGTGGTGCAATGTATGCTAACTTGTACAATAGTTGTACATAATGGTTGTTGGTTAATCAATTTTCCTCCGTTTGATCTTGAGGCCCATCCCATAGGAGGAAACCTATTCCTGGCTCTGAAAACCTGATTAACAAGCTATGACTAGGGAGGTTATAGGCATAACTGAATTACTTGCTGCCATTGCTTGAATAAATTGATATATTCAAACTAGTATATGATATATATCAAACTACTATATGTATCACATACCTATCATATAGTAGTTTGATATATTATATAATTTATTAAATATATTATAATATATTTGATTATATGAGTGATATTTTTAAATATATGCATGAGTGTGAAACTATGAGAGAACATAATTATTTAATAAAAATTAGAGGCAAATAAAAACATGACAAACCCTGAAATGCTTGAATTCTGAATGCAGATGATAAGGGAGTGGGGTGTTACACAGGAAAGGCCAGAGGCATTCAAAACTGCTCTTAAGAAGAGTCCTTATATATTGTAAATCCCTTTGATAACAGCGTTTTTCAATTCCTATTCTGCAAGTTTCAAGTGAATTTTAAATAGTTTATGTTAGAAATATTTTTTTCTTAGCTGTTAGTATTTTGTAGCTAGTGAAAGTTTGGCATGCATGGCTATGTATTTACCTGTTTCCTTCGTTTTGATGCAAATATCAAAATCCTGCAATCAGTTTCTTTTGTGTTTCTTTAATACATAGGTACAGAGATGACTGCTAAAATATTACCTATCATTTATCTTATATGTTTTCTTACAAGTTAGAAATAATGAAAGACGATGATGAAAGCAAAGGAAGAAATTTAGAGACATCCTCCATGAATATTTTGGTGTCTTAATGATTTAAAATTTATGCTTGGTAATCATGTGGCATTACTGGCAAAATGTGTGACTGGAGGAGTACCACATTTATGCATTAACGCAGGACATCCATTGACAGTGAATTAGTATTGAACTGTGCTGATAAAAAAAAGGTAGTCAAAACCCTGTGGAGAAATACTGGCAAAACAACAAATGAAGTGGTGCTGGAAATGAAGCAATATTGGCAAAAGAAGTCATCTATGAACATCACACCCTCATCTGTCCCCTTTGCCACATCTGTTTTCTGACGTCTTTGTTCATTAGAAGAAAAATACTTTCTATAACTTCATATTTTAAAAACTACAGACATACGCTATACCTTAGTAGTAGTAATCATTCAGATGGTGAATTCTTGTCTTTTGTTAAGCTTTAAAAGAAAATCGAATGCACTGGATAGCAATGGAATCAAATTAATTGGATAGCCTACAATCAAACTAGCTTTATACCAGAGATGTTAATTGTTGTGACAGTAAGAAATATAGAGACAACAAAATATTCTGTGAACAATTGTACCCTAAAATTGAACGTTTAGATAAGCTAATGTAAATTAAGTCAGAAACATAGATGGAGATTTTTGTCACCTTAAGAATATATTTTGTTGATCTTAAGAGTGGAATTTAGCAGGAAATTGAGTGTCATTTTATCAATTCAAACCTTAAATTCAGTTGTGAAATTTGAAACATAGTTCTATCATCTCTAATTTTAGGGTTTTTAAACAAGGAGTTTTGGGGTTGAAAAGGCAACTGTCATGCCTTCCATGTAAGTCTATTATGAATTCATTATTTCATATTTCCCTGACAAGCTTGGATGAAAACAGCAGTCTCCCTAGGATGAAGGCAGCTTTTGGACCTCCTGAGGCTCTCTGGTCTCCTGTACTCATCATATGGAACTTTAACCACAGAGAAGGGCTAACGTCACATTACAGTGCTAACTAAAGTACCCGTGAGTGACAGCATCTGATGACTTCTAATGTTGGCTATACCTCCCATGCCATATTCTTAAAGGATGGCATGAACTGTGGCAGTAATTATTGACCTTTACAATGGCCCTTTTCCATTCTCTGTTGGTGTGATGAAATTGTATATAATAAATGGACTCCAGTATGGTAAAGCTGAAATATCTACAAATAAAATTTTCTGTAAGTTTCATACTTAACTCAGAATTTATCTAAATCATGTTTTTTTTATATATGTCATAAATAGAACCATTACTTCAGCCTCTTCACAGACTAATTCTTTTGGTAAAATAATTTAGTTATTTGATAGGAAAAAGAATTACCTACATTATTTTTAACATTGAGCAAACTCCAATATTTTCAATACCTTAAAATATCATAGTTCAATTGTTTTTCATTCTCAGGATTTTTTTTCTTGAATTGGGTTATAATTATATATATATATATATATATATGGAGACAAAACCAAGAGAAGACAGAGTCTCACGCTTGGGCTACATGAGCCCAGCTTCAATGAAGAAAGTGGTGGGTTTATACTGTATTCTATGAAAAATGGTGCACATACACATTATGTGATGACCAAATATGGATAATTAGCAGTTTGTGTTCTTAAACATTGGTCATTTCTTGATGTTGGAAATTGTTGCACTGTTCTATTCCCTGTGAACTGTGTAGTGAATTGTCAATTACAGTCGGCATCCTGGGCTACAAAACAGGCACTCACTCCTCTTATAGGAATATATTTTAGTGCTTTCTAATACCCTTCTACCTCACCTTCCTACTACCATTCTAAGGTCTAGTAACTACTATTCTTCTCTCTACTCCCATAAAAAATGAAGTTGTTAGATTTATATTTGTGCAAAAGCATGTTACCATCAATGAATGAATTCCAAGACACAATATTTCATTATATATATATATATATATATATATATATATATATATATATACACACACTATTTTCTTTAGTTACTCATGGACCTATAAATTGTTATTCCTATATACTAATTGTACAATAGACCCTGTTATTTTCATACATGTATATGAAATTCTTTGATTATCCTTATACCTTACACCTCTCACTCATCTGTCTTTTCATTCTACTTGGTCCTTTTCCATTTCCTGAATAGTCTTCCTTCCAGGTTTGTGGTGTGTTTTTTTTTTTGTTTTGTTTTGTTTTGTTTTTTTTTACATTATAGGCATGAAAGAAAACATTTCTTGTCTGAGTCTCTTTATTCATTTAAAATCGTTCTCTCCAGTTCTCTCCAAGGTGCACCTTTTTAGATTGGAAACCTTGACGATTTTGACTAGGCCTATACTACACAAGCAACTATGGGTGTCTGATTGATTGACACATCAGTTCTTTTCCTTTGTATATAACCATGAGAATAATTGGATCATGTGCTACTTCTGGTTTTAGATTTTTGAAGAGCATCCATGTTGTTTGTTATAATGACTTTACTAAACGCCATTTCAACTAAGAGTGTAAATCTTCCCATATCTGTGCATTCCCACAAGCATCTAACGCATTTTGTGTTTTGTTTTGTTTTTTGTCTTTTTGGTTCTAGCTATCCTATCAGAATTATATTTCTTTGTGATTTTGGTTTGTATTTCTCTGGTCATTACTGATATGTCTATTGGACACCTATGTATCTTTCTTTGAGAAATATCTATTTAGGAGCTGGAGAGATGAGTCAATGGTTAAGATCACGGGTTGCTCTTCCAGAGGACTCTGATTCAATTGTCAGCTATCATATAGAGGCTTAAACTGCTTGTAGTTCCAGCTCCAGAAGAGCTCATATCCTCTTCTGGCATCCCTGGGCACCAGACATCCATAGAGACAAAACATACATATGCATGAAATAATAAAATAAAAATTTATAAAATGAAAAGATATCTATTTGGATAACTTGTCCATTTTGAATTCAGAAATTCTTTATATAAAGTTTCCCTTCCTTTTTTCATATCAACCCCTGTTCTCCCTCCCTCCTCTTCTCCCACTCCTCCTCACCTACCCCCACCCCACCCCCATCTCCTGATCATAGAGCCTAAGGCCTCCCTTGGGTAGTCAACACAGGTTGTCATATGATGTTGGGGACGAACCTAGCCCAACACAAGGATGAAGTAAGTTGAGTCTGTTTTATATTCTGAGTTCTAATTGCTTGCTAGAGGAACAGCTTACCTATAAGCTACACTGTAGGTTGTCTCCTCAGTCTAGCAAGTTTCCTTTTCTGATCAGAATCTCCTTATTTTGATACAACCCGATTTGTCTAATTTTTTTTCTTAAATTTGATTTTATCATGGAATGTTTCAATTTCTCCATTTATTGTTATGGAAAGTTTTTCTGGGTATAGTAGACTGGGCTGACATCTGTGGTCTCTTAGATTCTTCAGCACGTCTGTCTAGGCCCTTCTGCTTTTAAAGTCTCCATTGAGAAATCAGGTGTCATTCTAATAGGTCTGCCTTTATACATTTCTGATCTTTTCCCCTTACAGTTTTAATTTTATTTCTTTGTTCTGTACATTTAGCGTTTTGATTTATATGTGCTGAGGGAACTTTCTTTCCTGATTCAGTCTATTTGTTATTTCATATGCTTCCGTTACCTTGATAGGTGCTCCCTTCTTTAGGTTAGGAAAATTTTCTTCTATGATTTTGATGAAAACATTTTCTGGGCCTTTGAGCTGGGTTTCCTCTTCTATTCCTATCATTCATAAACTTGATCTTTTCATAGTGTCCAAGATTTCCTGGATGTTTTGTGCCAGGAGATTTTATTATATTTAATATTTAATATTTTCTTTGACTAGTATATCCATTTCTTCTCCTATGTCTTCAAACCTTAGATTCTCTCTTGCATCATTCATATTCTGTTGGTAAGTCTTGCCTCTGGTGTTCCTGCTTGAGTTCCTAATTTTTCATTTTCAGATTTCCCTCAGTTTGGGTTTTCTTTATAATTATATTTCCACTTTCAGGTCTTTAACAATTTTATTCATTTCCCATCTACTGTTTTGGTTTTCATATATTTCATTTCTCTTAAGGACATTTATCATATTCATAAAGGCAATATTTTAAGGTCTTTATCTTGTACGTTATCTATGTTGTGGTTTTCAAGGCCTCCTGTGGAAGGTTTGCTGTGTTCTAGTGGAGATACGTTGTCCTGGTTGTTATTGATTATGCTTTTATGCTGGTGTCTAGGTATATGGGTTTAGGAAGATTGTAATTCTAGGTGCTGATATTGTTCTGTCTTTACTGGGGAGGTTCCTTTGCTTTCTTTGTTTCTTAGGAGGGTGTGGTTGCTGTGTGTTTCCTGATAGGAAATTCTTATGGGATGCTGATATGTGTGGTCACTGAAGTTTCCAGGTAAAATGTATTTCTAGGTATTGGGAGCAGACACGTAGGAATGGGGATGGACTAGGAGAGGGTTGAGAGATGGTCCACAGGAATGAGGAAAGCAGGGTGTTCTATTAGGCTCTGTTTACCAGGGACTGTGGGCATAGAGTGAGGAGATGCCACGATAGCTTGTCTGCTACACCAGCAGGGGTGAGACTGGGGGATTGAGTATGGAGGAGAGGAGGGAGAATGAAGCTCTGAAGCTCACCTACCTGATTTGCTGGTCTGTTTGGCCCTCTGGCAGGCTTGGATGGAGGGTTCCTAAGGAATGCCTACTGTGGTTGGGTGCTGGGATAACAGAAAGAGTGAGGAGGAAGGTTGGAAGAGAATATGTCCTTGGTCTGTTGGAGATGCAGGTGTCAAAGAGGGATGGGTCACAGCAGGTGGTCTGCTACACATATGGGGTTGTGACTGAGGGACTGGGCTTGGAGGAGAGGTAAAGATCTGCTGTTAGGCTACCTGCTTCCCTGGCCTAAGTGGACTGCAGTATCCCAGGAAATGCCCTGTGGATCTGGGGACTGGAATAAAGTAAATTGGGAAAGGAAGTTAGGAGAAGAAAGATTATGTGATCTATCCATTGGAGATGCAGACAGAGAGAAAGGGAAGCCTAAGCAGATGGTTTAATACACAGTGGTGGATGAGGCTGGGGCATTGGGATTGAAGAAATGAAGAGTGAGGCAAAGATCTGCAGTTAGCCTATCTCCTTTTCTGGCCAAAATGGCCTGCAGGTTTCCAGGGAGTCCATATCTGTACTTCTGTTTGAATCATTTTCTATTACTTTGAAGACTGTTGTCCGTATCCTGATAGGAACCGTATTAATCCTGTGGTTTCCACTAGGTAGCATGGCTGTCTTAACTATCGGGAGAATCTTAACTGATTCTCCCAATCCATGAATCTGTAGTATCCTTCTGTTTTTCTTTTATCATTCTCATTAAATTACTTTCATTAGTCTTTTGCGATTTTCTCTGTAAAGATCTAGCAATCATTTACTGCCTTGGCAAAATATAATTCCAGTTTATTTTTCCTTCTCTTTTTCATGAATACTGATTTCTTTCTCAGAAAATTTGTAGTCGGTGAATAAAGTCTTGTTTCTTATGCTGATTTAGTATCTTGCAATTTACCTTTCAGTTTTCAGATTTTTAGCCAGTAGAAGGGGCAAAATATCTGGGGTGGAGGGATGGTGCAGTGGTTAAGAGCTTACTTAATCTTACAGAATTGTTGAGAAGATGATCTGATCACAAGGACACTAACATCAGTAATGAACCAGCCCACTGTTCAATCCATAGCTGAATGGAATATAAAGATACAGGCCTTGATTTGGAGGAAGTGGGTCACTGAGGGTAGAACTTGGACTGACAAGTAGATCTTAGCCTGCCCCTTCCTTTGTTTCCTTCCGCCTCTCCCTTTTCTTCCTGGATGCAATGTGATAATCGTCTTTCTGATCCTCTATGCATTTCTGTCATAATATTTCTGCTTTCCCCTAGGTCTAGAAGCAATGAAGCCGAATGACTGTGTACTGAACCTCTGAAATTGTGAACCAAATAAGTCTTTCTTGCTTTTAAGTTATTTCCTTGGGTATTTTGTGAGAAAAAAAATTAAAAAAAAAACCCTAGAGTTCTACTTGGAGAATGTTTTGTATACTGAAAAGAAAATAAACTTTTTATAAGCTATAGTTGATAGATGAAATGTTCTGTAAATGTGGAACCTATTTGGTCTCTGTATATGTCATCTCTGATATTCTTTCATTAATTGTGTGTGTGGTGCATATCCATTAATGGAAATGAGATGTTGAATTGTATATTATTACTTTGAATTCTAACTTCTTTCTCTTTATACCTAATAATATTTACTTTATATAATTGAGTGTTTCAATTTTGGTTGCAAATATATGATCAATAACTTCCTCCTCTTGAATTGCTCTCCTTATACAATGATCTCCTTTCTTTGTCTCTCAAATTTTAGGCATGTCATTCTTACATTCCTAGTTCAGTTTTGTTAGAATTAATATTGCTGAATCCTTTTCTTTGAATCTATTTATTTGTTTGCCTTTGTAGTTCTATGGCTGAGAGTTTGTATGATTCCTTGAAGAGATCATGTTAATATCCCTTTTCATGCTTCTTTGTCCCTGGATTGAAACTTGCACATATAGCAGATGAAATTCTTGAACAAATTTACAGGGTTAACTTTCACAGTAAATGCATTTCTCCTGGAGATGTGTCTTAGAATCTATTCTGGCTAGACTCTGGAGTCCTTGTCTCCAGGCAGGTGAAGTAGCACAGTGTCTGTGCTTCTTCTTCAGCTGTCATTACTATCAACCTCACCAGGGATGTAGCTGTGGTCTATGTTTCTGGAACTTAAAGGACTGTTCTTCCACATTCCACCTCCCCTTTGTTGGGGCAGGTTACTTCAGTCATTCTTCATATATTCCTATGTGAGGATGTGACATACTTGCCAGGTTCTGTTTTTTTTTTTTTTTTTTTTTTTGAAAGCCATTGATGGTAGTTTGCTAACAAAAGTAGTGTGCAGGTGTAGGATATTATTTTAAGGTGTGTTACTTTTGTTTGTGTTCCATTTGTTTAACTCTGTGAAGCTGTGTTACTATGCCTGTCTAGAACACCTGATGGTCTAATAAAGAGCTGAATGGCAATAGCAAGGCAGGAGAAAGGACAGGTGGGGATGGCAAGCAGAGAGAATATACAGAAGGAGAAATCTGGGAGAAGAGAAAGCTAGGAGCCAGAGAAGGAGGAGGTATAGTGGTATTCTATTTGTACTGAAATGTGATTTTATTTGTATATTAATAAATAAAGTTGCTTAGGGGTCAGAGCTATTAGCAAGCCATAGCGAAAGCCAGGGCGGTGGTGGTGCACGCCTTTAATCCCAGCACTTGGTAAGCAGAGCTAGGTAGATCTCTGTGTGTTCAAGGATACAGCCAGCATTGGAGACACACGCCCTTGATCTCAATACCAACCATAGAAAACGTGGGAGGTCTGGACAGAGAGGCAGTGACGAGACAGCCACGTAGTTGTGTTTATAACCAATGAGAAGGAAGAACCAGAACTCTTTATAAATCAGACGCACAGGAAGTAGCTCCTTTTCGGAGAGCTCTCTTGGCGGGAGAAGCTAGCTGGCGGAGAACGGGTAAGCTTCTGGCTCTGACCTCTTGGGCTTTCACCTTTACATTGGCTCTGTGTTTCTTATTTAATAAGGCGGTCGGTTACATCTACAAGGAGGACTCCAGGGGCCAGCTACCCAGCTACAGAGCAAGCCATGGAGTAAGAGTAGATGTACAGAAGCAAGAGAATGAGAAAAGCCCAGAGGTAAAAGGTAGACAGATTAATTTAAGTTAAGGAAAGCTGGCAAGAAACAAGCTAAGCCAAGGCTGGGCATTTATAATTAAGAATAAGTCTCTGTGTGTGACTTATTTGTGAACTGGGTGGTTGGACCCCAAAAGAACAAAAGCAAACAACAAAAGTTTGCCCATTTCAGTACCCCAAAACCACGTGTGGTCATAATCACTCAAATGTGTGCAAATAGACATAACAAAAAAATGTAGCCTTTGGCTTCTAATAAATGTGCATAGGCCTTCAGGGGACTTGGGAGCCAACCTGTTCAGAGTGGGCTGTTTACCTCGTACATGAGGAAGAGTTATAGGTACCTCTATACTTCTGGGTAGGTTCTGCCAGCTCACTTTTCCAGAGGTTTCATTTGTGAGAAAGATGTGAAGGGCCACATAGCTAGTTTGTCAGGCTGGTATGTCTAACTGTTGCATGTCACATCTTAGTTAAAGGACCTGAGGATTGCAGCAGCTCAAGAAAACAGCTGGACCCTGGGATCCCAGCAAACGTTAGACATAGGGTGACTCATTTTGTCAGGAGCAGTGCAGCTTCCCAGCTGTTCTTCAAATGGGCTGAGTCCTAACTTCTTAAATGTTCCTAAAGTACAGATACTTTAGGGGTTCTGGCCCTGCTGGGGACTCTTGGGGCCTCTGATGTACTGTTTCAGATCTTGAACAGGATAGTAGGTGTAAAATTAATTCCTTTTTTTTTTTCTATGAGGCCATTGCATGCCTCTGTGATCCACATGGTCACTGCCACATCCCAAGTGTTTTTATACTCTGGCAAACACTCCAGAGCAATAGCAATAGCTTTTTTCTTCCTTTCTGTATGTTGTTTCAGAGGAAAATATGTCTAACACCTCTAGTCAATTGTCTTGTTGATGTTGTCACCTCTGTAACATTATTCTTTTGTGTGAAATTATTTTTGAAGGCAGAATTTTAAAAGCAAAACAGTTTTTAAAGCATAAACTTTGCATATTTTTCTTAACATACTTCTCTGTCTCTTACCATACTCCAGTGGTTACAAATATTGATGCATATTCTGTGACATTTTTAAGGGTTGTGGTTATACTTTTCTTCTCTAAATCATCTGTGGTACAATCAAAGTTTATACCAGTAAAATAGAATAAGTGAAATAAAATTGAAGGGGCAGTTCCCAACTGAAAAGGTATTTATACCCTTTATTTGAATCACTTGGAAAACTTTATAATCTGCTTATCCCTTCCATAAAGATGAGTCAGATTGGGTGAATAAAATGTTATTCTCCTTTGGCACCTGACTTCAATTTATTTTGCCATTGTATTTATTCAATAATTTGAATTCCAAGTCTTACATAACTTGAATTTCAATCACACTCTAATGTCATAAAGCTTCATCTTTCTCTTTGACATCATTGTCATGCTGGGGATTAGACACGGACATGGAATAAAGAGATGAAAATAATCCATGGACCACAGAAATAATAATTAATTGAGTTGTTAAAAGCGAACTCTGGGTAGAATGCTCATTTAAGGTCGAACTACTTTGACTCTTCTTCACTTTCAACTGCCAGAGTTGCTAAGAGTAGTGATATAATTCCCTCATGTAAAAATAAGTCAAATTGACAGATGAGATAGATGTAGTAGTAGTGGTATGTCTCTTGTGACAGCCTAACAAACACGATAAAAAGTAACCACAAACCAGGTACCTTGTAATACAGAAGCATCATTAATGAGTGTGCTGAGGAAGCTGTTGCAATAATTTTCACTCTGAGAAGAATGATGGGAAATTTTATAAACTTTATGAACAAAAGCTTAGTAGTATTAAGAAAGCTCTCATCATGCAATTCCTTATATTGCAACACCCAAGATTGTGTAGCTGTTCTTGGAATAAGACAGATAAACAATTTACATCTTTTCTAAAGGAAAGGAGTAAAATTCCTTATTGTTTTCATTGTGTATATACATTTGAAAGTTAGCATTGACATAACCAAATTATAGGAGTTCAGTAAATAAAATTTCGTGTTTATGAGATACTTATTAATTAGGAATTGAATTGTAAATTCACAAAGATTTATGATTTCTTTTGTGTTCAAACAACTACGAATTGAATAATTAGTGGTAACACTTTTATAAATTTTAAGTGTTCTTTGGCATTTCCTCTGTGATTAAGTAATACTGATTGTTATTTAATATTCCTGCCTCAGAGTAGTTTCAAAAATTGAAAATACCTACATTTTTGCTCTGACAGCTGTCTCTTGATACTGGGCATGGATTCCAGATGTCTCTAAAATCTCCACAGAGAAGTTCTTTCAGTGCCAGTGATGTTTCTATAATGAATAACTCCACGATTGCTACCTACACTGCTGCCTTGTTGAAATGGAAGTACCTTGACTCAACTGTTCTCAATGCCGGGGGACCTAATTGCTGATTCTTGGACTTCAACCACGTATATTTTATGCTCACTGCTGAGAAGTGGGAAGCAGAACTTATTTTATTTTTACTCCTCTGTGGGAGCTTAGACAGCGTGGCCAAATGGGTCTCAGTATCTCAGTGCTCAATCCTGTATTTTTCTCAGTCACTTTCACAGTCAGCCAGGTATGTACACTATCATCTCAATTTTACACTAATGTAACTTCTAGCCACAATGTTTCTGTCTTTAAGAGCCAACATCCTAGCAATGATAGAGTATAATTTTGTTGAATCCCTATAAAATGAGTTCTGATAGAGGTTGAATTCAGCCACATTTAACTGACTCTAGACTCCACTTCTTACGGACCTGAAAATTTACCAAACAGCACATGTATTAAAGGCTCAGTACCTGCATGGCACTCTTAGGTGATGCTGGAAACCACATGGAGAGTGCCTAGGGAGAAACCTGCTTGTCACATGTATTGTGGTCTGTGAAGTGGATCACGGGACTCTATTCCTTCCCCTTACTCTCCTTCCTGACTTTATACGGTGGGACACATTGTTCAGCTGTAGCCTCCCTGCCATGCTGTGTTGCCCTGAGGGCAATGGGACCAGTGTATCATAGAATAAACCTATGAAATCATGAGCCAAAAATAAACCTTTCCTCTCTACATGGTCATCGTGGTCAATATTTTCGCAGGATTTTAAAATCAGCACAGCATGTATGGGGTTGAAGGCTTGACCTCTTCGTAACTGTAGCTATAACCTCATGTGAAGCTTTGGTTTTTGAAGCAGAATTTCACAGGTGTTGCAAATGATGCACTGTGAATTGATAATTTGATGTTAGAATAAAACTCCAATGCTCAGTCTTTGGCACTATGTGATGATCTCAGTCTTTGGCACTGCATCTTTCCTTTTAATGAGTTTTTTTTTTCCAAGAAAAAGTGGTAACTATACCCCACCCCTTCTGTGGTGCTTGTCTTGTTTGTGCATGCTTGAACACCACTGTAGAAAGCCTTTGGCCCTCATTTCCTCTCCCTATTGTACAGGAAAGCTTCTCGGATTATTGATCAGTTTTCTTCATTTAGCAAATAGATATTACTTGTTTGTTATACACCAGGCAAAGTTGTGTATGGGTACTGACCTTAAAAAAATGAGAAAAAAGTGAATTTATATGGCTTTGCTTCCATAGTAATATCAAACAGAAAAAAACAAACAAAAAATGAGTAGAATACAACATCTCAGATTGTATTAAGTGTCAAAGGTGAAAACAACAACAAAAACATGAATTTTAGATTGTGTATGGAATGAAGACAATTTTTAGTTTTACATTGAATAACAAGGAATTATCTTCATATGAATGACACATGTAAGCCAACATTTAAAGAAACCCAAGAAGTGAGATAACACATTGGGAATGTATAGGTGTCTGCAGAGCTAGCCAGAGTATGCAATCCTCAAGCAGCAACATCCTGTATGATAACAGCAGGAATTGTGACTGGCCTAGAGTTTTCTCAACAATACTCTACACTGTATATTTGTAGTAGTCTAGTAAGGTATCCATTTATAATGAAAGTAAAGAAGGAATAATGGATGGTAGTTATATTACCTATTAATTTGGGGCATGAATAGCAATCAGTAGACCACGATGAACTGACATAAAGAGGAAAAATAAGATATGATCTCAAACTATAATAATGTATCCTGCAATACATAAGTGAAAGGTGATAAAAAGATAATACAGAACTAATGCATATTTACATTTGCAAGCACTGAAGTAACAGCTCCGCTTAACACACAGTGTGTACAATACA
Source organism: Peromyscus attwateri (assembly GCA_902168425.1). Classification (NCBI taxonomy): domain Eukaryota; kingdom Metazoa; phylum Chordata; class Mammalia; order Rodentia; family Cricetidae; genus Peromyscus; species Peromyscus attwateri. The sequence continues at coordinate 129,975 of CABHPP010131967.1, forward strand.
CAGTAGTCTAGTGTATTCATGGGAAAATTAAATCATTTTCAATTGATGAGTATTTTATTTATATTTTAAAGTTAAGGGATTTTATCAAAAGAAATTCAAATATAACCACATTCAAATACTGCCGTTGGTTTTGGCCAGCAAGAATAAAATAAAACCCGACAGTAGACTCAGAAATCGTTTTAAAGAATATGTTATGTTTGACATGCCCAATTTAGCACACATCTTTTTATGTGGGGCTACATTCGCCATTTGATAAATATTTCACAAGTACTTGTCTTGTTGTGTGTAGAGCTTTGTTCTAGATGCTATAGATAGAGCCATGAATCAAGCTGCATCCTCCTTTCATAGCATTTATGTGCTAGTGAGCAAGGCATGTCAAGTACTAAGAGCTATAAAGAAAAATAAAGCTACGTAAGAGGAAGCAAAATTTCCATGGGAAAGTTCTTGGAGGAAGGCATATCAATCAGAGTATGCTGTAGCAGCAAACAAAACTCCAAAATTTACAGGCTTTGAAGATAGCTTCCTTTACTACTCAAGCAGTATGTGCACTATAGGCTGCTATCAGGCTCTGCTAATGTCCCTGGGGAAACTAAGATAAAGGAACAGGCAAATTCTTATATTTGGTTGGTCTTTGTGCTTAAGGGACAAAGAGAATATTAAGGGATACATCTCACTTCCACTTACAATTCACTGTCCAATAGTCTCACAATAACACTGTAGATAGGAAGTAGAAGATTTAGAAGTATGGATCCAGGCATATCTAACATGCATCTTTAAGGCTGTATTCAGCCAAGGAAAGCTATGACTATGCCCCTAAACAGTTAAAATGTTTATATAAAATATGTGGGATTTTTTTGACTTTTTTTTAAACCACTAGTTTACACTGTCAACAAGCATGAATTTCATACATGATGATGTATTTGCACAATGTTGAAATGTTGGGCACAGCTGAACAGCCCTATCCTCTAAAGGAAGCATCAATAGTGTTGTCTAGAGAAATGATATGCAAACTGAGAGATGAAAGTAATGAGCATACAGCACCTAACACAGTATTTTGGACAAAAAGTAAGAAATTAAAAAAGTAAGTAATTTTCATTCATAATGTTCAAAAGTACAAACATATTCCTTGATTAAAAAAGCAAGTTCTAAAATAGAATTACATGAAAATAAATGCTGAAGTGGACATAAAATAACTGTGAACTACTTATCTAATAAGAAGAAATGTGCACATAATATACAAAGAATACCAATACATGTATAATGAGAAAAGCAGTATAATTTTCAAAATATGAAAGGACATTTGATGCATTTCATCAAAGAAGATATATGAAAGATAACCAAATAACTACAGATATTTTAAACATGAGTAATTATTATGCAAATTCAAACTAAATGATTATGAGAAAGCAGGCAAAAATCAGGAGAATAGATATAATAAAATAGTGTTTGAAGGATGTAAAGAAAGTTGACCCTCAGCATTGGGTGATGTTGTTTGTTTTTGCTCTTTTGGGGGGCCTGCCACCAGCTCCCAAACAAATCACACAGAGAGACTTATTCTTAATTACAAATGTTTGGCCTTAGTTTGGCTTGTTGCTTGCCAGCTTTCCTTAACTTTAAATTATCCTGTCTACCTTTTGCCTCTGGGCTTTTCCTGTTCTCTTACTTCTATAAATCTTACTCTTACACCATGGCTTGCTGTGTAGCTGGGTGGCTGGCCCCTGGAATCCTTCTCCTTCTCTAGCTCCTTTCTCTTTTCTCCTTCTATTTATACTCTCTGCTTGCCAGCCCTGTCTATCATTTCTCCTGCCTTGCTATTGGCCAGTTCTTTATCAGACCATCACATGCTTTAGACAGGCAAAGTAACAGCTTCACAGAGTTTTTTTTTTTTTAATGTAACATAAACAAAAGTAACATAGCTTAAAATGATATTCTACAATAGGGTGACATTTCTTTTTTCTCCTTTTTACCTTTCATTGAAAATAGATGAAGAGATCCATAGCCAAGCACCAGGCTGAGCCCCCTGGCAGTGGGATCAGGATCTGTCCCTGGTGCATGGGTGGGTTTTTTTGAGTCCGGTGCCTATGGTGGGACACTTTGCACAGCCTTGGTGCAGGGGGAAGGGCTTGGACCTGCCTCACCTGAATGTACCAGGCTCTGCTGACTCCCCCTGGGAGGCCTTGCCTTGGAGGAAGTGGGAATGGGGGTAGTTTGGGGGAATGGCTGGTGGATGGGAGGAAGGAGTAGAGGGGGATCTGTTGTTGGTATGCAAAATTAATAGAAAAATTCTTAATAATAAAAAAGAAGAAAGAAAATAGATTTTTTACATATAATATATCCTGAGTATGATTTTCCCTCGCTCTGCTGTTCCCTGATCTCCCACACCTCCTCTCCCATCCAGATCCACCCACTTTCTGTCTCTCAGAAAACAAGCAGGCTTCTAAGGGCTAATAATGAAATAAGATAAGGTAAGGTAAAATGTAGATAAGGTAAGGTAAAATGTAATAAGATAAAAGAAAAACTAACACTTTTGTAATAAGACAAAACAATCAAACAGAAGAAAAGGAGCCCAAGAAAAGTCACAAGAAACAGATAGAGACGCAGAGACACACTCATTCACACACCCAGGCATCCCATAGAAACACTAAACTGGAAGCCATAATATATACACAAAGGACCTGTAGGGTTAAAAAGAGTGAAAAAATTAAATATTTCTTATGGCATAAAACACACACTTCTCCTACAAAATAACAATTCCTTTCTCTGTTATCTACTAAGGAAATATTAAAATATAGGCCCAACTTGAAAACTGGACATTAGTGTTCATACAGCTATATTCAAAATAACCAAAAAGAGTTAACTAAGGAAATCCAATGTGCATTATGTTGCACATGTGTAGAATGAAACATTGATTAGGAATAAGGAGTGCTGACCTAGGGACGCCACTTCAGCATGGATGAGCCTTGAGCACATAGTAAAAGCAGCTGGTCACAGAATGTTTCTTCTCACTGCATTATTTCATCCATACCCAGTTACCAAAACTATAGATACAGCTATTGGAAACAGACCATTAATCTTTTAGGCTTGGAATGAGACTAGAAATTAACTGAAATGGACAAAACGTGGCTTTTTTTAAAGAATCTGAGGAGCATCCTAAGAGTAAACTGTATGGAGGTTTGCAAAACGGTATACATTTACCAAAATAAAATAGAATGTACATTTAGAGTAGATAGTTTGTGATATGTCATCTATGCCTTAATAAAGTAGCTTTGGAGGTCCAAATAAAATAAGTAAGGAGGGTCCATTGTGGCTCTTGTAGACTAAAGACAGAAGAGAGCCACAGGGGGTGTTGAGCAGTGTACCATTGTCCTCATCACATCTTTGTGGATGGCTTGACTTGAGAGCTTGAATTCTCTATATCTAGGGAACGTCAGAGAAGCCCTTTGGGTATTGGAAAAAGAGATAATTAAAGCATTAAGAAAATATTCTATGTTTACTTGATTTGGGAAATAGATTACAGTAAAAATACATGAAGATGTTTCAGGCAATGTGCTTCGTAGTAGTCTCTGGGTGATGTTGAAAGTAGAGAATACATTATTAGCTAAGGGATATTTGGGGCCACCAGCATTCCGACACTATTATTGACAAAAGAAAGTGAGTGAAGACTGTGCTTTTCCCATTCATGTGCCCTTGCTCAACACTGCGCATGATGCTCTGTCAGCACTGCTCTGACTTAAGGCTCATGGTTGACACAGCTCTTGCTGGCAGCATGTGGGCAAAGGAGGCTTGACAGAAAACAAATAAAAGAAGCACCTTTTGTTTTCCACATGATTGTCTTTTAAAATATCAGCACTGTATTTAAATGGCCCCATAAAGTTCTTACTTATCCGCAGTATATCCTTTTTTAAAATGGCAAGATTTCCCCAGACCTGCCTGATAACCATGCAACAGTGTTAAACACAATTAGGCCAATGGACAGTAGTTTTTAATCCTCTGTCTTGTTTAAATTGGATTACCAGTTTGATACTCAAATAAATCAATTACAGACTGTGTATATGTCTGAGTACAATTTTCTTTTCCTCAATTTTGAAGTGTGATTTCTTATTACAATAATGTATTTTATTTTTGAAGAATAATTTCAGAGTAATTTTAAGTAATTAAATATACTGAACAGTAATTTTGAAAATTGCCTGTGTGAAGGAAATAGGTATAGCAATTTATCCTTTCCTTTTATAGGTTGAATTTATAGAACTCAACTTAAAATGTTTGGATTTTGAAGGAACAAAGAATTTAGTAAGAAAGAAATTATAAAGCTAACTTTAGGTATTTTTACATTAAAGTTTTACAACTTCTATAGGAAATTAAGGTTGTAATAGAGCTCATATTATATGTAAAGGATTTCATAATTTTTAATGTTTTTCAAGAAGTTTAAGTTGTAATCTCCATCTATACCTGAGCAATTCTTTAAAGGCTTACCAATACATAGTGAATAGTAAACTAGACTTTATATGATTATTCAAAAGTTCACTCTCTTTTTCTTTCTGAAACACTGATTCTACTAACCGAAACAAAATCATCTTTCTTGTATCATATACGTCTAACTATTTTTGATTTCCTATAGTCATTTAACTAATTATAAATAATCACCAGCAAATATTTTTATAGTAATACAAAACAACAGCTAAACAAACCCACCCTCTAAAGTAACAGTAAATTGTAACATTTTACTGATGGGAGCTAATAATGTCTGGTTTTAACCGATTTTAGGCCCATGGTAGATATGAATGAAGGCTGAAGATGCTTTTTTGTTAATTGTTGCAGGAAGCCAGCCTTCATCTTTCTACCGATTCCATCCTCCACACATGTTCTTTTCTGTGCTTTTCAGGATTAAAGTGATGAATGGGAATGAGCTTGAAGGTGAATGAGAAACTTATCTGCATCCGACTGGGAAAGTTTACACATCATTACTTTCTTCCTTGTCGATTTGCTTGAGAGTTTAGGCTTTAAGGGGATGAGCCATCTCTACACCCTGCTATTTTTATTTTCAGTGACTGAGTATGAATTCACTCAAATGGTCAGAAACAATAGCAAAAACAACAATGGTAACAATCTTTTTTGTTATCCAAAGTAAGGCGAAACCATTACTGAAAAGCTGGCAGTCGGCCACGAGCAACAAGGAACTGTGTTCTTCTTCAGCTATCTAAAGAAGGAACCCTAAACAGCTGTGTAAAACCCAGGACAGGATGGAATGCTTCCATCATGTAATTTCTTTCTATTGTTTTTGTTTTTTTCTGTTTGTAAACAGCAGCCTTTTTGATGCATGGCCAAAATCCAATGAAGCTTACTCTTCTAGAGTATTCATTGCTCTAGAATTTTTGAATATTCATAAAGTTACACAGCCACTACCATTATCTAATTTCAAAAGGATACCCAAGTCCCTAGAGGGCCCCCCAAAAGAGCTGTCACTTCATCTTCTAGACTGCTCCCTTTTGCTGGAAATCCCCAATTCACATTCTGTCACTGTGTGTTGTGTGAATTCTGTCTCTTGGCATATCATACTGCGTGTTGCTTTTGGTACAAAACCTGCTTTACTTACCAAAATTTTTCATGAAGGACACTTCTTGATAAGCATTGACAGAATGTTAAACTATGGATGCTATTTAAAAATAATATATATTTTATTATATAGAACATTGTCTACTGTGGGAATGAGTCAATATTCTTATGTTAATACTTAATTTCTCATTCTGCCACCTTGGTGCTTAACTCATAACGTAAGAACATGCTAAGTACTATACTAAAGAAAGAAACCCATAATGTATTGTAGAAATATTAATTAATAATTTTCAGAACATCTAGTTGGGTGTGGTTGCAGACTGATTCAGTTTTTGAAACAAAAGAATCATATTTTTGCCTACTAGTTATCAGGAAAAATAAGCAATCAAAGTAAAGTATTAACTGGAAAGTTTTTTTTAATTGGTATATAAAATCATAAAAAATGTGCACTTTGGTGTAGTACCAAGGACTTCTTCAATATATAATACCATGTAATAGTTAAATCAGTTAAAGTGTACCCAGCTCATCAAACATTTAGGATTTCTTTATGACTCAAACTTTCAAACTACTTTCCTCTAGCTTTTTAAAAGTCTCGAAAATGTTAAATTTTCACTGCTGTATAGTGTCAGAAGTCCTTGGTTTCCCCTAACTGTAATTAAGTACCATCCACATGTCTCCAACAGCCGAGCTGCTTTCCTTGACATCTGGTAGTCACCATACTATTCAATGTCCAGTACTATCAGTAGTTTGACATTACACATATGGCAGAGACCATGCAGCACTGCCTATATGTGCCTGACTTATTTCACTTAAAATAATGATCTCCGGTTTTATCCATGCTGCCACATGAAAGGATTTCCTTCATGTTAAAGACACATGTGGTTTACCAATTACGAAATGCTTAAACTTTTAGGATCATTACATTAATCCCTGTTAGTCACAATGCCATAACGAAGTTCCTAAGGTAATTTGCAAATAAAAATGGCACATTTTTGGCTCATAGTTTTAATATACTCTCTCTGATCGTGTCTCTGATATTTTCAGATTATGCCCAGGCAGCGTATTGTAAAGCGAGTATGAACACAGTGAACTAAATTCTTTGGTGTAGTGCAGTGGTTCTCAACCTACAGGTTGTGACCCTTCTTTCACAGGTGCTACCTAAGACATTGAAAACACAGACATTTATACTGCAATATGTAACGGCATCAAAATTACAGTTACAAGGCAGCAACAAAAATCATTTTGTGGTTTAGAGTCTGTTTTAAAGGGTGGCAACTTTAGGAAGGTTGAGAACCTCTGGTATAAGTGTAACAAGGATGACACTTAATCCAATTCCCAGTAGAATCCTCATTTTCAAATAAAACTCGTTTACTCTTCTTGAATTCCTTTTCATATTCTGGTGTTCTGAGTCTCCAGTTTTACCTGTTTCATTTCATTAACATACACATACAATGCAACTCATAAACTGCCCCTGAATACTTAATTAATTTGATTTCATTTCTCAACTTGAGATATACATTTCCATATATAGTTATAGGTGAAATTTTTCACTAGTCGAAACTCATTTTGCTGCAAACAGCAAAATCTGTTCCTATCTTAAACAAATAAATTTATTGATTCATGTAATTATAATATTGGTACCATGACTACAACTTAGAACAGTAAAAAGAAATTCAGCTCCTGAGAAGCTACTTTTCAACAAATGATTGTTTTTTAAGTTCACATGATCAGTTTTAGGCAAGCCTTTTCCAAGTGCTAGCAGTAGTTTGTATCTTTCAGCTATTGATTTTTCAGAAAACGAAAGATTTCTTTTTCTCCTTCTAGTTGTTTCAGTCTGAGTTATCTGCCAATCTGTTAATCAATAAATATAGCCAGAGGATTAGTGAAATTTGATTGGTCACGCTTGGACCACATCATTTTCATTATTTTCCTAAAATATGTTTAGTTTTTATTTAGGACACAAAGGCATAAATCCCCCCAGAAAAGCTCTGTAACAAAGTAAAACAGAAATATGGGAAATAGATGACCATTGTTCAGTGGAAATAAAGCAATTGGTTCCAAGTTTCTTGTTCAGTCTTGAGATATATATATATATATATATATATATATATATATATATATATATCACAAACTGTCATTTTTTGCTGATGTTGTCTAGAAAATCTGATAAAACAATAAAGAATAATCAAGTCCACATTCCTGGAAGGACAGACGGATATTACTAGATAATTTGAACAACAGCAACAAAAAGAACAAACAAGACAGAATACACAAGAAACTGTGTAAACACCTAGGGTCAACAGAAGTAGCTTGATTCTAGTGGGAGTTCACTGGCTTGGAGAAGTGGAGTCTGGGAGCACTGTATGTAAGAAAGAAAGAAACCCACCTCCCACCACAATAAAAGTATCTTCAATCAATTTTTCACAGTACAGTTGAAAATTGCTAGATGAGAAATTAATGCCTCTAAAAGAAGGAAAAGCAGTAAATATGTTAAAATCCTGGGTTATGACATATTCAAGAAACATAACTGTTATTGGCACAACCCTCCTCCAACATAACCAGATAGTCTGTATGCTGAGAGCTTAATACTCTTGGATTAATTGTCTTTTTCAAAAATCATAGTAATTATTTTTTTCATTTATTTTGTTTTGACATTTTTGGCCTCAATTTGAATCGGTGTCCAAATTCCACTTGTTTTATTAAAGTCAGGATGGAACTCAGCTGCCTGCCCCCACATCTACTTTGTGGCAACTGTTCTCCTCTACTCTAGCACTTGAGAAAGCCCCACTGGAAGTATTCAGGATCCTGGGAGGTAGGCACTGAAATGAGTGGGACCTTTTCTGTTTTAATAAATAGAATTTTCCTATGTTGGGGGGGAGCAACATCAAGAGGCAAGTAAAATGCTTGATGACATTTTAAGGACAATATTTGTGATAAAGGGACATTTTGTTCTGCCCTTTGAATATCTGGCTCCCACATTTTTACCTTTCTTTGGACCCTGTCTAATAAGAAGATGAATCAAACCAATGTAAGTCTAAATTTTTGTTATTTTCTTTTTACTTTTTAATTAAAAATGAAATTTATCTACTGGGAAACTGAAATTATAATACTGTTCTATGGAATTTATGGCATGAAATACAAAGCAGTCAGCATCAGGAGAAAAATGGGGTATGTTTGGAGAGTGGTCACCCTGGGTACGCAGCATATGGAGAAAAGTAGGGTGTGTCTACCAAGTGGCTGCCTTGTGTATGCAGATGAATAAAGGGGAAACTTCAGAGTAGTGTACACTTCTCAGGAAGGTTTATTGCAAGCCTGAAGGTATATCTAATCTAAAGTTTTAGGTATAAAAATGACATTTTCAATATTCAACATAAACCTTTGTTATACCTAAAACTTCAGATTAGAGATACCTGCAGACTTGCAACATGTACCCATCCATGAATGGAGGGATGAGGAGAAGGGATGATATTTCACAAGAAACTGCTAGATTCTTCTCTGGAGTTCAGAATACTGAAACCAAGAAAGCATGTATATAGAGGAGGGTGTGAGTATCCTGAAATAAAAAGAGCATAAGAACACAGTCCTGACTCTGTCTATCTGTATGTAACTGAAGACTAAGTTACTCATTTCCAGAAACTCAAAGAAGGCCAACTAAAGCTTATACAATGGCTCAGCTGGTAAAGGCATTTGCCAGCAAATCTGTTGACCTTAGGTCTCTCAGTCCCTGGAACACACGTTGGGGAAAGGAGAAAAAATCCAGCAAGTTGTTGTTGTCTGATCTTCACAAAACTGCTATGTTACATTATGACACACACACACACACACACACACACACACACACACACACACACACTTACACTAAATCAACCAACCAACCAATCAGTCAATGTATTAAACTTTGTAAGGTCAGCTAAAAGCACTGCCAAATCTGAGACTAGGGCTTTTGTACAACTAAATAATTTAGGTGCAACCTGAGTTGAGAGAATTATCAGTGAAACCAAAATGATGGAAAGTATTTACTGTACTAAAATAATAAAATCCTGGATTTTTGCAATTTAACATCAGCCATTTCTAGGATAGAGTTCAAAATGATCAGTTTTAAATACAACAAAATGAAAAGCAAAAACAACAAGTACAACAACAACAACAACAAATGAAATGCATTTCAGAAAACAAAAAAGAAAGGAGAAGAAAATCGGCCAAGATGAAATAAATATTTGAAGTGGGAGATACAAATTTTAAGGAAGTCATTAGCATCAATAAAACATAAGGTCCTCAGAAAACAAAAAACAAAAATGATAAACCTACATGCAACTTAATCAATCATTTCATAATGGACTGGATAATCCAATTGAAGGAGAGTGTTTAAATGAAAGTGAGTACACGGACTACAGAAAGGTTAAAATGCCATTTAGATATAAAGACAAAATAGGGTAAAAAGGGATGAAAGGAAGAACACATTACGTGAGGAGTAATCACACAAAAGCTAAAGGAATATATTCCTGTCAAATAAAAGGTAACTCAAAGCAAAATTTATTTAAAGATAAAAGAATATATTCTATGATGAAAAAGTCAATACCTTAAAAATATATATTTTCGATAACAGTGTTTCAAAATACATGAAGCTATTTTTGACTAATTAAGGAGAAAAAGAAACAATTAGATAATAATAGTTGTTTTCCCTAATACTGAGAGAACTAGAAAGACAACCAATGAAAGAGGGCCTATCTAGTTGATACTTGTCTTTCTTTTATTTATTAAAAACTTCATACATGAATTCAACATGTTGTGATCATATTTATTCCCTATTCCTTTCTCAATTCCTCCTAGATTCAATCCCCAAACCCTCTCCAAACTTCCTGTGCTTATTTTGATTTTGATAACCCAGTGAGTCCAATTTGTGCTGTCCATATAGGTATGAGCAAGAGTTCATTCACATCACTCAGGAAAACTGACTGTACTTCCCTTAACAGCCATCAACTGTCACTAGTTCTTCACCTAGGGAAAGGGACAGGTGTGCCCCTCCCACTTCATGCAGGGAAATTGACAGGCTTGGTCTTGTATAGGTATTATGAAGGCAACAACAGCTGCTTTGCATTTTTGAGTGCAACAGTCCTGTCTTGTCCAGAAAAGATTGTTTCTCCCAGGTCATCCATAACCTTCGGCTCTTACAGTCTTTTCTGCTCCTTCTTCTGTTATGTTCCCGGAGTTGGAGTCAGGAGTATGAGATAGATTCCCCATTTATGGCTGAGCACAACACAGACACTTATTTTCTGTAATTTGGCCAGTAGTGAACCTTTCTATTAGCTGCTGTCCACTGTACAAAGAGGCTTCACTGATGAGGTCTGAGAGCTGCACTAATGTATGGGTATAGGGATGTCGTTTTAGAGGATGTTGTGATACTATGTCCATTTAGCCAAATGATAGTAGCAGATTCACCCTGGATGAACTACCCAACTATGGATTCTTGATCAGACTTACAGTACTTGGTAGGTGCTTCTTCCTGCAGCAGCTGCCTTATATCCGATCAGAAAGCAGTTGGATGCACCCATAAATTCCATGCCACTGTGAACACACTGACAAATTTGTCAGGGTAGTTGTTATAGTAGTGCACAGGGTCCTGTGATGGGTAGCACTCCTAATGACTTTTCTTTCCCAGGAGCCTACAAATCGCCTTCCAGAACTATGAAAGCTAGACTGCAGGGAGGAAGCTTCTAGGCAGTTACCAGTTTGATTTATTCCTATCCTATGATCAAAGTGTATGGTAGCTAGAGAATGGAAATAGCTTTTAGTTTCTATAAGCTAATGAATGAGTAAAGAAAGTGTGGTACATATGCAAAATGGAATTTTATATGACCATAAAGAAAATATAAGTGATGAAAATGTCAGACAAATGAATGGAACTGGTAAAATTTATATACCAAGCTGAGTAACCCAGATTCAGAAAAACAAACATTTCATATTCTTATTCCTATGCCAATCCACATGTCAAATCTTTAGAAGCATTTCTTTTTGGAGTACCTATAGAAGCCAGAAATTTAGAGATAGACAACTGTTGATGGTGTGGGGAGGTGAGGGAGGAGTAAATCTTAGGGGTAATAGTAAAATAGAAGTGCTATAAAGGACAGTGAATAATGGTGAAGGAGATTTCAAAGACAAGGGTCTTGGAGGATAAGGCACAGGATGGAAGTAATTATTAGGAGCAATAATTAACACTAAGGAAGCTTGAAAAAAACTTTTGCAAACCTACTTAATGTACTTTACACACACACACATTCACTCACATACTTATAACTGAGTTTAATTGGAGTTACCTTACACAGGGATAAAGTTCTTCCAAGAACCAACAGGTTGCCAAACAAACATCGTAGTGGCAGGCATCTCACATCTCCCTTCAATGTATTGGTCAGAGGTGTCTCAGAGGTACTCCAAACAATACAGCCTGTTTACTATTATTGATCTATTGTGTTTGGTCGTCTATCATAACTTGATGAATGACTTTGGTGACTGAAAACACACACACACAACACACACACACACACACACACACACACATACACACACACACACTCTAAATTTATATATATACATATATATATTAAAATTTCCAAAGACAATATAGTTCATTTTATCATTAAGTTAATACCATGCTTTATCTAAACAGAAAAACATACATTAGCTAATTACAATAAATTTCAAAGCTTATAATTATACAAGAAAGTTTATAGGGCTGGGGAGCTGGCTAAGTAGTTAAGGGCACTTGTTCTTGCAAAGGACCTGGGTTTGACTCCCAGTGCCATCATGGGAATTTAACACCTCCTCACTCACCAGGCATGCATGTGGTGTACAAACGTACCTGCAGACTAAATACTCATACACATGAAATAACAAGGGATTTTGCAAATGAGACTTAATAGGAACAATAACCAGAAGATAATATGGAATACTGAAAATAATTAGAAACTAAATATTTTTTTCTGAGTAGCTGTATTTATAGGGATAATAAAGAAACCATAATTTGCAAGTAAAAGACATATTTGAAAGAATAAGTTATAATATTGTGAAATATATAATATTGAAAATAACTCTAAGTTTGTATAGATCAAATAGAGAAGGGCTTTCACCAAAGTTGATTCCTCCAACAAAACATCAACACTGCAAAGAATCAAGGGTCAATGCCTTCTATTGCAAGAAATCAGAATTAAAACAGAAGACAAAACACGAAGAAACAGATAAAATTATATATGACAAGGTGAAGTAAAAAGCTAATATAATAATAAAGAGAAAGCATTAGAAGAGAGAAAGTCAATATGATCAAATCTGATACTAAAACAAGAGGAAAGAATAGCATTCTGACTCCTGATTCATAGAAACACAAGATAAGGAGTCTCAAAGACTGTGGTGCCTGTCCTTCCAAGATGGACTGTGTGCCCTAAAACTGGCATCTAAACAAACCTTTACACGATAAAAGAAAGAAAAAATGGTGAATTCTATACAAACTGGGTAAAACAAGAGTGAAGATTTAGCTGGGCTATGGTGGTGCACACCTTTAATCCCAGCACATGGGAAGCAGAGGCAGGCAGATCTCTGTGAGTTAGAGGCTAGTTTGGTCTACAGAGTGAGTTTCAGGACAGTCAGTACTGTTACACAGAGAAACTCTGTCTCGAGACACCAAAACCAAGTAGATAAATAACATAAAAAAGAGAATATTTAGAATCTTACCAATATGAAAAAAAGGGGACTTCACTATAGCCTTTTCAGAACTTTAAATAATTAGGAATTTTCATGAACCATGTCTTAAGACTGAACTTGAAACTCCATGAAATGTATAAATTTCTAGAAAGACGTATATTACAAAATGTAACCCATGAATAATAATAAAGAAACTTAAACACTTTTAAATATGAGATATCACCTTTACTTAGTTGTCCATATCTTTACTTTTTATTACAGTATCTAGGAACGTGTACATGTATGTGTGTGGGGTGTGTGTGTTTGGGGGGGTGGGGGGGAGAGGAGATGTTGAGACAGGTCTTACTAATCCAGACAGGACTCAAAGTCATGGTATTCCTGTCTCATTTTCCAGAATGTTTGCGTCAAAAGTGTATAACACCACATCCACATCTTGCTTTTTATTGAAATGAGTCTTTTATTATTGGTAAATGCTTCAATACCATCTTCCATACTACAGCACTTCCATAAAGATGTTTAAATATGATTTTGTTAACAATCTCATTTATAGTTAGTTATTTTTTAAATTAAGTACTCAGGAGATATTTTGTTCGTTTGTCTGAGACAGGGTTTGTTTTTCCCTGTATCCTTGGCTGTCTTGGAACTCACTCTGTAGACTAGGTTGGCCTCAAACTTGGAAACCCACATACATCTGCCTCCCATGTGGTGGAATGAAAGGTGTGTGCCACCGCTGACCCATTAGAAGATTTATTTATGTTTGTGTGAGTGTTTTTGCCTCCATGTACATATACCATGTATGTGCCTGGTACCCAAAGAGATCAGAAGAAGGTGTCAGATGCCCTGGAACTGGAGTTGTGAGCCACTGTGTGGGTCCTTTGCAAGAGCAACAAGCACTCTGAATCACTGAGCCTCAGGAAATGTTCTTACCATAGAGGCATGAACATTCACTAGCACTGTCTTAAAGATATTAGTTAAATCTTCAGTCTAACTGAAATTCAAATGATTATCATGCTGAAGATATTCTACTTCAGTTTCCACATATAAATTATCCAATTCTCCAAATATCATTTGTTGAAAAAGTACTCTTTGAGACAATGAAGACCAGAGAATAATTCAGGAACCAAGAAGTATACTTGTATTGAGTTACACACTTCCACCTCTCCTAATAAAATACTTGGCAAACCAACTTCTTTCCCTGCACCTACTGTGCACACATACTCTTTCTAAATAGTACATCTAGCAACATTGACCTTCACCTGCACAGAAGCAAATATTCTCCTCTTTCATCAGCCAAACTCAAACAACTACAGGCTACTAAACAATTTTGAGAGCAGGAGAAATACCAGGAAAGAGTCCACTAATTGGTCACCATGTACTAAGTTGTTGGCCTGGACATCATGTACACACATGGACTGAGACAGTTATATATTTAGGAATATACGTGTAACAACAACTAAACAAATGAAGACCATGAATTTGAAAAAGGGAAAAAGTAGGGTACATAGGAAGGGTGGGAGGGAGCTAAAAGAAGGAGGGAATGATATAATTATATTTTAATTTAAAAAAAATGAACAGTTAAAGTAATTTACAAAATCAAAAAAATGTGCAATGGTTTGATAGGTATTTCACAAAAGATAACTTCTAATGTTATATATAAAAATATATGATAAAATAAATAGCTAATGGCATAGAAATTAAAGTCATAGTAAACTACTAGTGAACACCCACTAGCAATAACCAGTATTAACAAGACAATTCCAGGTGTGAGCAGCAGGGCTCTTGTAAACTAGAGTAGGAGTGTTCGGTTTTGTAATTCTTTTGGAAAACAGTTTAGTATCATATACTAGTACTACAAAGTATTCATATATCAGCAATATCAGCAGGTTGTTACCAAGTACAGCACACCAAAACATATATAGCCAGAAATAAAACACAAAAGTTTTGTTGCAGATGTATTTTGTTAATCACCGACTATAATGCAATTGTTCATTACCATTGAGAAGCTTTAAATTTACTATTATAGTCATGTAATGATATTCCATACATCAGTGGAAATGAACATATCACTTCACATCTCATGTTTGTGATGGTGAATCTTCATTTTCAAAGAGACTGAGTTTTGAATCTCCACTGGGTGTGTCCTTGAGGCTTAGCTATGGAAGGAAGCAGACCTATTCTGAATGCAGTGTATCGTCCCATACATAGGCTTAGACCCAAACTGAATACAAGGGAGATGGGAGAAACTAGCTGAGTGCTAGAGTGCAGAATACCAGGCAACATTCCTGTTTGTTTCCTGCCAGATGTGAGCAAGAGGCTCTCTACCACAACCCCCAGATGTTCCTGCCATCGTGCCTTCGTCTTCATGACTGACTGCACTTCCTGAATCTTGAGACAAAAGGAAACTTTCCTTCTTTAAGTTGCTTAAAGAAAAGTAAGGAATACAATGATTTCACTCATAAACTTAAAATTGCTGAATACTTTGATTCTTGCAAAATCACTATACAAAACAATTTCTGATATATGGCTCAATGATGAAGCTTTTCTTCACCGTGGGAGAGGACCTGAGTTCAATCCCAGGCAAAACACAGCATACAAACACACAGATACACAGACACCCAAAGTCTCTGTCTCTGTCTCTGTCTCTGTCTCTGTCTCTCTCTCTCTCTCTCTCTCTCTCTCTCTCACACACACACACACACACACACACACAAACAGAGACACATACATGAACAGAAAAACTAGACTAGTGCTGTGGGTCCTAGGGATGTGTGTAGACTTCATGGATAAAATCAGCTATGAAACTCCGAAGTGAATACCATTGAAACTCGGACATGGGTTTACTTTAAAGAATGATGAATGAGTGAATGAGTGGCTCACACTTTTCTCTTTTTCTTTACAAGTTGGCCATTTCAAAATTCAGTTAGCTTCCTTGGGATGCATGTTTGCGCTTCATTCTCACTCACATGTATTCTTTCCAAAGTAACAGTCGTTAATATCTGCTATATCTCCTATCATATGCCAATAATTTGGATTTCTGTATTTTATTACAACTGTAAAATGTAAGTGGTAGTGCTTTTACAGTATATAAAAGTGTGCCAAAAGAATATTTTAAGACACATGGTAAATGTGAATCAGCAGCATTTACTGGAAGCTTCTAAATGGAAATGGATGATTTTCATCCAGAAAGATAAACCATGGTTTATAATATAAGGATCCCACATGAAGTACACATGGCAAAATTTCCAGACTTTAAAGGCTAATTTATGCCTTAACTTTTCCCTTTCTTCCTCAGCGGGCATACTCTCTGGCACAAAAGCAAGTTGGAATATTCTTACAAATTTCTAGAATTCTCTGTCAGAGTCCTGAATTTTGAAAATTCCATTAGTTGTATACACTGGCAAGTTGGTCAGAAATAATGAGAAGAATTTAAAAGCTTCCTGAGGGCTGGGGAAATGGCAGTGGTAGAGGCTTTATGTACGGCCTTGGGTTAATTTTCCTAGCACCACAAAAACGAAAATGCCCAATTGATGGCAAAATAAATAAAACTGGTCCTTCACTATTCCTTTATGCTTTAAAAAATCCTTTTATTGAAAAGACAGTTTTTCATATAGTATACTCTGATCACAGTCCCCCCCCGCCCCCCCCCCCCCCCCCGCCTCCTCCATGATGCTTCCCACCACCCCTCTCCCCGAACTGGATTCCTTTTCATTTTCTCTCTCTTTAGAAAACAAGCAGGCAATAAAACAAGCAAATACCTAACCAGAATTTGAACACACACACAAACTAAATACCCAAACCACAAAATCAGAAAGTATAATATACAAGCAAAAGATCGGTAAGACAAGAAATCCCAAACAAAGCAATATGAGACAAAAGTCTACAAAAATACCATTAAATCCATTTTTGTGTTGACCATCTATTGCTGGGCATGGGACCTACCTACCCCTCAGTATGGTTTGTGTAATCAGTGAGACTCCATTGGAGAAAACAAATTTTCCTTTTGCAAGTAGATGACAATAACAGATAGCTTCTTGGGTAGAAGTTGGAGCCTATGTTCACTTTCCCTTCTCAGCACTAAGATGCCTTCTGGCTTGAACCTGTGTGGACCATGTTCCTGTTGCCACAACCTCTGTGAGTTACTCCTGTACTTTCTAGAAGACACTGTTGCCTAGGCATCATCTATCCCCTCTGGCTTTTCTTTTCTACTTTGAACATTAAAAATCATAAGACAAGGAAACGTAATTGTAGAATCTGGAATTATACAAAAACACAAAACTATTTTATCTCAAGTTATGCTACAGAGTAACATTTTCAAATATTTTCTCTCATGTTGCCCAAAATTATCTTGTTTATGTGTAATGTTATTACCAGACCTTACTCATCACATTTAATTGATCTGCTTTCAGCTGGGCAGGTTCAGTTGACTTTATTTTTTTTTCCGGAGCTGAGAACCGAACCCAGGACCTTGTACTTGCTAGGCAAGCACTCTACCACTGAGCTAAATCCCCAACCCCTCAGTTGACTTTAAAGGCAGAACTGAAGCAAGGTTAGGAAGTAACTGGAGCTTGAGAGATATGTAATTGTAACAAAAAGCATGAATTACCCAGCAAAAGGTAGTATATATGATTGGAAAGACAGTATACAATTTATATACAAAAATAAGGACAAAAAAACATGAAAACCAATGACTGCAGGATTAAACATTTACTATATAATATTTTTAGATCAAATAAGAAAAATTTAGTGCTAATGCATTGCACTTTGAGTCACTGACTCATTTGAAGATTTTTATTATCTCTTATTTCAAGATAGTTTAAAATTCATAGATGTATCTCTACCTTTCATTCAGTATATTTTGACATATGATAGTACAACCACAGAATAAGTCATTTTGATTTGAAAGTCATAACTTTATCTCCTGCTTTTTTAATTTGAAGAGTCATACTTTAATGTCACTTTTATTGTACTGCAGAATAAAGAAATTAATTCCCCGGAGATTGAAATGAGTATGAAGCTGGTAGGCAGAGAACGTAGCTGAGAATGGGTTTCATTTTATTCAGGAAGTTGTTGCATACAGAACCTTATCCTGTAGGTGTTGATGAATATCCATGGTCTGAATGCCCTTGTAATTGATCCACATGTACGAAAGTCAAATTTCCTTTTGGTGAAACAAAATGAGAACAGAATTCTGTTTAATCGAGTGCTAGACTCTGTTGAATGTACCATTAGGACCATTGAAAAGGTACCTCACAGTTAGCTAGCACCGTGGAGGAGGGGTATTGAGAGTTTACTGTTTCCTCTTGAATATGCTTATGATTTGTGTTGACCAATTTGATTCTCTTACCTTTCCAAGAAGCAGTGTTTGCAAAACGTTTTGAAGGTTTGTGCTATTCAATCCCTTTTTGTAGTTTTCAAGTCCCGAAACTGAGAACAGCAGTCTAGGTAGGGAAATTTTTCTTGGCTTTCCTGGATCTCTGTGTGAGTGCATCTGGGGAGTATCACAGCATAATCCACCCCATTTTCAACTTAAACGGGGGGAGGAAGGTGGACGCATGTTTTATAACATTCTCAGTTCTTTATTTTCACTTGAAGCTTGCTGCTTTTCTGGCCCCATGCCTGTGGAGAGAGACAAATGAGATGGAGTCCACTGCTCACCCATGTCAGACGACAAAAAAGTAAACTATCTCATTGGAAAGAGGCCCGAGTCTACTTCTTTTACCAGGTCAGAAGTTTAAAGGAAACTAATTAGACACAGCCCTAAAGTGAGTCTGTGCTTAAGCTCAACTTGTCTAGCTTCTTCTTCTGTATTTATAATGAACTAAAAAATAGAGAATTTGTGGAGGAGTTTGAAGTAAAGAAAGGAACCTTGGCAACAATAGTCCTGCTTTCTACATTCCTGTGTCATTGATACGTGATAGAATATCACAACAGAATTGTTGAAAACGCCCTGTCTTTGTTTCAGTCACCTGCCACAGGATGCTCTGATTGCCTTTTGCCACCAAAAGATTTATCCTTCAACTTGCAAAATTACGGGAAACCAGCTACATGGCAATGGTAACCCTCTGCAGTGTGTGACACACGAAGTCCTGAACCCTAAAGTTAGAATATATGTAATGTCAATAAGAAATTGTCCCCTTTGCCTGAAGAGAAATGTCTGTAGGTTTCAAAGGAACAGCAGACAAAGGTGAAAATCAAGAAGAAACAACATATTACCCTGTCTTCTATAAAACCCTGACTCCTTCTGTTGTTCTTCCTAATCCTTTCTGGGATTAATTATATCTCACTTCTTGGACTTCAGGCTAGTGTTGAAGGAGGAAGGGCCCTGTAAGTTTTAGTGTGTTAGTCAAATTTGAAAGACTTCTGAATAAATTGGTTCACTTTCAAAAATTAAGTTTTGATTTTTTTAGACAGTTCAGAAGTTTCTGTTGTGTGCTTAGACTACGGGCCAGCAAGCAAATCAGTTTGGAACCCCACTCCTTGCAAAACTGAAAACAACCCTGCTATCTTTTCCAACAGGTGACAGGATCTCTTCACTCTTCACAGAAAGACTTTTTTATTCATTTAGTCTCTAAACTCTCATGATTATTTGAATGTCAATTAATACCTCCTATGCCTAAGAGGTTTTCCTAGGAATGTTGAATATTTCACCTTACAATACCACCTTATTTCATTTATTTTCCAAGGTTTCCTGCCCCTGTCATCCCATGCCACAATGAAGAGAAGGATAAAGTTTTAGTGCATTTTGTCATCTGACATCATGACCAGACATATTAATGAATCTTTGGAATTTTATAATTATAGAAACATATGCCATAGCTTTAGTAATGTTGATGATGAAAATATATTTTTTCAGTGACTACTTTTATGTTCTGGTTAGTTTTTCCTCAACTTGACACAAACTAGGATCCTCTGTGAAGACAGAAACAGAAAAGAAAAATCCCTTCATCAAATCAACCTGTAGGCAAGACTTTGGAGCATTCTCTTGGTTAATGATTGATGTGGAGGCCCCAGAGACCCTGTTGGTGGGAGCACCCCTTGGGAAGGTGGTCTTGGGAAGCATAAGAAAGATAGCAGAACATGACCTTGAGAACAAATCAGTAAGCAGCTTTCCTCCACAGCATCTGCTTCAACTTCTACACTGAGTTCCTGTCCTGACTATTTTCATGATGAACTAAAACTGTAAGCTGAAATACCTTTCCCTTTCCAAGTTGCTCTCAATCATGGTGTTTATCACAGGCATATAAACCTAACTAGAACATGACAAAAAAATGGAATGTTTATTTCCTTAATATTGTTTTTTTAATGATATTTTATTAGGTTCATGTATCTAAATAGGTAAGTTTTAAAATACTTGTACAATGGTGCTAATTAGTAAGTTTATCATAAAGAAATGTTGAATGAATGACAAAGTCAACAAAATAGGGAAATAAATTATTGAGGGAATTTCCTCATTACCTTGCCTTCAATGTGAGTTTTTCCCACTGCTGGCTACAGACCCATGGCTTTCTCCTATATTTCAGGCAAGGGCTTCACCACAGGGCAATACTTCCACCTCTCCCATTACCTTTTTGCTGAAGGAAAATAAAAATCGGTTCTGAGAGAAAACCATCTCCATTTCTATGCTAAGTGGGATGAAAAACGAAGTTTACATTCTGTTCTTTATCCATTTATTTACTAAAATAATTTTCTAGATAGTCACAGATTAAAAGAACATAATTATTTTGTGTTCTTGTAATAGTATACTTGTAATTGCAACTGCACACTGTATCAGAACTTTAAACAAAATTTAGAGTGACATCACAATTCCACAGCCAACAGGATTCCCTAGCTATACACAATTACTTATATGTGTTAATAAGTTACTGTTAATAGCAATGTTTAATCTTTGACAATGTTTAATCTTATCAATGTTTGATAAGAAAACAGTGACAATATAATGAATAAATACATTATTTTTTTCCAGTTCAATTTCAACCCACTTTTGCAATAGGGGTTGCAATGGGTTGCAATATGGATTACGTAGCCTCTGCTTTTCATATATTCAAAGTGTTCAGACTGAATGATGTCTTAAGAGTGTTTCTTTGAAGACGTACTCACTGCGATGCAGGGAAATGATCCATTTTGCTCTAATTACTGTATTGTATTCATAACACCAGGACAGGTCTAGAAGAACTGAGGGGATGGGAAGTTAAAGAAACAAAAAAGAATGTGGAGCCACATGGATGGAGTTTTGATCCCAGCTCCACCATTCTTGTTGTTGGGTGCAGGAATAAACTACCTGGTCTCTGAAATGAAGTGGCTATGTGTAAAATTTGATAATCTTATAACTACCTTCAATAGGTGTATATAGTACTAGGAATAATATGAATTCATAATACATGATTCACGGATGTTTAATTAATGAAAACTAAAAAAATTGGACTTTCTAAACAAAATCAGGAAAAAACAACACTGAAAATTCGCATTCACAGCAATTCAGAACAGTCCTGTGATAATACAGGTGACTCGATTTCACTTTTAATAATGTATGCCTACACTTACTGGAACTAACCTGATAAGTCATTTTTGCTTATAATTTCCATTCTTTGACTTTCAAAGTGGTCTTCTGATTTGTTTATCTGTGTTAGAACAAAAATATCAAAGAAATCAGAGTTTACTTTGAAGTTTTGATACATTTAAAGATAAAATGAAGAACAGTAATTCCTTTTGTTAGTCAGCTACCAAGATTAGAGCTGTCACCCGGGCTCTCTGTACATCAAGGAACCGAAGAGGCATTTAAATACCTTCTAATTTTGAGCAGAAGTGTTTTTTGTTAGATAAATGTAACAATAAATAATTTTTCACATAGTTCTGAAGACAGCGCCATTACCCCGTGCACATATCTCATCGTGAAAGTACTCCCAGAGCCTGTAAATTAAAACGCAGCCAAATACTGAAGATTATCTATTATTCTGACAGGCCTTTGTATTTGCCAATTATAACAAAGGCTTATGAATTCCTTTTGTTAATAGCGAAAATAAATGGAGTAATAAATGCATGAAAGATACTGTTTGAAAAATAATTTCTGAAGTTTAAATTTGAGAAATGAAGAGATAATGTTTCCATATTCTAGCTCTCATGTTTTGTTTTTTTTTTCTCTCTCAGGATACATGAACATATGTACACACACACAAGGATGGGTGCGGAACTTAGTGTGTGCTCAGCTAATGACAAATTTGAAGGAGTCCTTAAATGCATTATCTCATAATTAATTGAGCAATTTATTATTTCTTAGGTCCCTTGGATAGTTAAATGCATTAGTCTATGATGGTGTTTCATGGGTTGTGCTGTAATGCTGGCCTAATGCCAACTCCAGTATTATAGTTACACTTTTAGGAGAAGTGGGACAAACTTAATTATATTTATCCTCAGCTCTATGTCCCTTGCTAGAGATGATGTGCATATTTACTACCTATTCTAGACTTAGCCAGTGGTTTGAAGAGGGTAATCCTTCAGCTTCCAACAACACAGCTCTACTTGCTAAAACACCCATGGCGTCTGAAACTAACCACATCCCAGCTAACCACAGACTCAAGAGAAGACTCAAGCTTTTGCAAGACATGGACGTTTTGTCTCATTCTTCTTCAGGTAGCTGCACTGTGAAGCTACATTTTTTAATTACGGTATCCTCACCAAAAACAATGTCTCCACTAAACCTTCCTTCCAGAGAGTAAGAAAGAAAAAAAAATCATGTGAATTATCATTTACTAAGGGGATAAATTTAGAAATAGTAATTGTCAAATGTCACTCCATAGAAGATATAATAATATTAAAATATATGAGTGCAATACATATTTTTGTCAGATAATTCCATTCACTTGAAAAGACTCATTAAAAATATGGATGCAACTTCTTTTTAATTCAGACATGTGGAAGTAAAACAGTTTAGAGGTGCTGTTATCATGGATTCTGTGATAAACGATCTGTGATATATGATAAATCCTTCATAGTCATGTTTGAAATCATCTTTGAAGTACTAAAAATAAGTAAACTGAGTGTTATTGCATGTCTGTTCATGTGGGCTCTGTGAGTCAACACCATGAATGAGAATGTATATGACAAACCAAATTATTTAAGTTATTTTCATATTGATATATTATTATTAACCATAGACCACACTGAGTTCAGATTTTCCTAGTCTTTTTCTATCTCCACATCCCATTCCAGACATAATATTTTAAACAATCTTTATGTCATCTAGCTTTCTTTCAGGTGTGACAGTTTCTGGAGCATTACTTGATTTTGACGCAATTGGTTTTTATTGATGTATTTATTTAGTTTAGCATATCCAATTATTATAGCAATACAAAATCAATATAGAGATGACTACAGAGACATTTTTATGTTCTATTTTCAAATGTGTGGTATAATTCAAGTTGGTGCACAGGTAAAGTTTCTTATGCACTTTTTATGTATGAGTGTGTGTGTGTGTGTGTGTGTGAGAGAGAGAGAGAGAGAGAAAGAGAGAGAGAGAGAGAGAGAGAGAGAGAGAGAGAGAGAGAGAGAGA
>CABHPP010131968.1:0-48718 GCA_902168425.1 Peromyscus attwateri
AGCCAACACCTTCTTCTGGCCTGTTAAAATTGGTTTTAACCAAGCTCAGCTGGTTGAGAACTGCATTGCTCTTGCAGAGGATCTGAGTTGGGTTCCTAGCAGCCACACCAGGCAGTTCACAACTGTCTAACTCTAGCTCCAAAAGATCAGATGCTTCTGGCCTCTTCTGGCACTTGGATTCATGTGCATATACCTACACACATAACTACATAATTAAAAATAAATAAGTAAAATTAAAAACCATGACAAAAATACACAAAACCCCCAATATCAAATTGCTTTGTCATCCTAATACTATCTTAATTTTAAAATCTTTTCTTTTTTTTTTTTCTTTTACAGATTCTGTGTCATAAATATCTTATTGGTGTGTTGGCATATATGACAGAACTGGCAATTTTTCAAATTGAGTGATTTCTCATATGGACCCCACCTGTAAACCCTTTCTATTATTTTCTGAGTTGCTCTTCCAAGTGGGGCAGTGGAAGAAATGTAGCACCTGTTTTCTCATGGTGCCTTTGGAGTTGCCCAAGTGGATCTAGAACACAGTGGGTAGTGGGTGAGCCATGTTCATGTGCTTGTGTACCCATCATATCACTGGTCATGTCATGTGTAATGCCATAGAAGATGATGAGTTGTTAATATAAAAGTATCTAACTTAGTCAAATAAACATAACTAAAATCTGGTGTTTCTGATTTAGGTTATTTATTCTGATGGCGAGGCTTGCCTCTGAGGTTTCTGTTTAAATTCCTCAATTTTTCATTTCTAGATTTCCCTCAGTTTTTAATTTTCTATTAATTGATTCTATTTCCACTTTTAGATCTTGAACTGTTTTATTAATTTCCTTCCACTATTTGTGTTTTCATAGATTTCTTTAAGGGATTTATTCATTTCCTCTTTAAAGATCTCTATCATATTCATAAAGGCTATTTTAAGATCTTTAAAAAGTCTTGTATATCAGCTGTGTTGCAGTTCTCAGGGCCTACTGTGGTAGGGTTGCTGGGCTCTAGTGGAGTCATATTGTCCTGGCTGTTAGTGATTATATTTTTATGATGATATCTAGGCATCTGGGTTTGGGAAGTGCTGTGGATATCGCTCTGTATAAATAAAATGCTGATTGGCCAGTAGCCAGGCAGGAAGTATAGGCGGGACAAGCAGAGAAGAGAATTCTGGGAACAGGAAGGCTGAGTGAGATGCTACCAGCTGCCGCCACGAGTACTGAGATGTAAGGTACCAGTAAGCCACGAGCCACATGGCAACTTATAGATTAATAGAAATGGGTTAATTTAAGATATAAGAACTAGATAGCAAGAAGCCTGCCACGGCCATACAGTTTGTAAGCAATATAAGTCTCTGTGTGTTTACTTGGTTGGGTCTAAGCAGCTGCGGGACTGGCAGGTGAGAGAGATTTGTCCTGACCGTGGGCTAGGCAGGACCAGGAAAACTCCAGCTACAGGGAAGATTATAATTTGAGATGCTGATACCTGTTCTTGTCTTTGTTGGGTGGATGTCTTGTTCCTTAGTTCTGTTGCCCTCTGGTTCTTAGGAGAGAGTGGTGGCTGTGTATTGCATGGTAGGAAACAACACCTTTTACAATAGCCTCAAATAATATAAAATATCCTGGGGTAACTCTAACCAAGCAAGTGAAAGACCTGCATGACAGAAACTTCGTCTTCAAAAAAGAAATTGAAGAAGATATCAGAAGATGGAAAGATCTTCCATGCTCGTGTATTGATAGGATTAACATAGTAAAAATGGCTATCCTCCCAAAAGCAATCTACAGATTCAATGCAGTTTCCATAAAAAATTCAACACAATTCTTTTTTTTTTTTGGTTTTTCGAGACAGGGTTTCTCTGTGTAGCTTTGCGCCTTTCCTGGAGCTCACTTGGTAGCCCAGGCTGGCCTCGAACTCACAGAGATCCGCCTGGCTCTGCCTCCCGAGTGCTGGGATTAAAGGCGTGCGCCACCACCGCCCGGCTTCAACACAATTCTTTACAGACCCTAGAAGAACAAATTTCAGCTCCATATGTGGGTGGTTTGAATAAAAATGGCCCCCACAGGTCCATAGATAGTGGCACTATTAGGAAGTGTGACCTTGTTGGATTAGATGTGGCTTTGTTGGAGGAAGTGTGCCACTAGGGGGGCGGGCTTTGAGGTCTCAGAAGCTCAAGCCTGGCCATTGTGGCACTTCTCCTCCTGCCTGTGGATCAATATGCAGAACTCTCAGGTACCTCTCCAACACCATGTCTGCCTGTGTGCCACCATGCTTCCCACCATAACAATAATGGACTAAACCTCTGAAACTGTAAGCCAGCCCCAATTAAATATTTCCCTTTATGAGAATTGCCATGGTCATGGTTTCTCTTCACAGCAATAGAAACCCTAACTAAGACAATATGGATGGGAACACAAAAAGCCTGAGATAGTTAAAACAATCAGAATAATAAAAGAACTTCAGAAGGCATCACCATCCCTAATTTCAAGTTGTACTGTATAGTAATAATAACAGCATGGTATTGGCCCCAAAACAGACATTGGTTAATGGAATTGAATTGGGAACCCAGACATAAATCCCCAAACCTATGGACACCCGATTTTGATAAAGAAGCCAGAAATACACACTGGAAAAAAGACAGCATCTTCAACAAATGGTGCTGGTCAAACTGGATGACTGCATGTAGAAGAACACAATAGATCCATAATTATCATCCTGCACAAAACTCCAAATGGATCAAAGACCTCGACATAAAACCAGACACACTGAATCTGAAAGACGAGAAAGTGGGGATAGCCTTGAATGCATTGGCACTGGAGAAGACATTCTGAACAGAACACTGATAGACACAGGCCCTAAGATCAACAAGAAGTGGGACCTCATGAAACTGAAAAGCTTCTGCACAGCAAACAACACCGTCATCTGGACAAAGCAGCAGGCTACAGAATGGGAAAAAATTTCTACCAACTACTCATCTGATAGAGGGCTAACTCCCCAAATATATAAAGAACTCAAAGACTAGATATCAAGAAAACGTGTTTAAAAAATGGGGAAAGGTCTAAATAGAGAAATCTCAGAAGCGGAAACGCAAATGGCTGAGAAACACTTAAAGAAATGTTCAACATCTGTAGTCATCAGGGAAATGCAAATCAAAACAACTTTGAAATTATGAAATCTTATACCTGTCAGAATGGCTAAGATCAATTACAGAAGTGACAGCCCATGCTGTGGATATGAAGTAAGCTGAACACTCCTCCATTGCTGGTGGGAGTGCAAACTTGGACAGCCACTACGGAAGTCACTGTGGCAGTTCCTCAGGAAGGTGGGACTTGATCTTCCTCAAGACCCAGCTACACCACTCTTGGGCATATACCCAAAGGATGCACAATCATACCACAAGGACACTTGCTCAGCCATGTTTATTGCTATTCTATTCATAATAGCCAGAAATTGGAAGCAACTTAGATGTCCCTTAACAAAAGAATGGATAAAGAAAATGTGGGACATTTACACAATGGAGTATTACTCAGCTGTTAAAAAAAATGACAACATGAAATTTGCAGGCCAATAGATGGAACTAGAAAAAAATCACCCTGAGTGAGGTAACCCAGACCCATAAAAATAAATATAATATGTATTCTTTTATATGTTACTATTAACTCTAAAGTCGACCATAACCAAGCTATAATCCATAGAACCACAGAGGCTAGGGACTAGTGGGGACAGGTAAGTCTTGTGCAGCAGGCTCTCTTGTCACACAAATAATGATCTGGAGACTTATTATTAATTATGAAAGCATGGCCTTAGCTTAGGCTTTTTTCTTTTTCTTTCTTTTTTTTTTTTTAAAGAACAACTAAGATTTATTTATTTATTATGTATACAGTGTTCTGCCTGCATATATGCCTTCAGGCTAGAAGAGGGCACCAGATCTCATTACGGATGGTTGTGAGCCACCATGTGGTTTCTGGGAATTGAACTCAGGATCTCTGGAAGAGCAGCTAATGCTCTTAACCACTGAGCCATCTCTCCAGCCCCTAGGCTTTTTTCTAACTAGCTCTTATAACTTAATTAACCTGTTTCTATTAATCTACATTCTATTGTTTGGCTCAGTTACCTCTTTTTAATATGGCATATCCAACTTGCTCTGAGTTGGATGTGCAAAATAACACACCTAGATTCCTCCTCCCAGTTTCTCTCTCTCTCTGCCCGGAAGTCCCACCTAACCTCTTCCTGCCTAGCTATTGACCATTTAGCTCTTTATTAAACCAATCAGAAGGTGCCTTTGCAAAGGCACATCTTCACAGTGTAAATATTCTGCAACAGTCTTGTTAGGAAGAGGAAATAGAATAAATAGTTATGGATGGATTGTGGGGGTCTGTAGTAGAAGGATCAAGTGGTCAGGGAGAGCTAAAAGGAGGATGAGAGAGGGAATATGGAAAGAGTCAGCTAAAATTAGGGTTCATTTGAGGCATAGTATGGAAACCTAATACAATAAAACTTCCTAAAATATAGACATATATGATGGCTATCTAATTGAAATCGTGAAATAATGGGGGAGACAGGCTCAGCTGGCCGTCTCCTGTCACCAGGTGAAGCTTCCAGTCCTGGGGTTGAATTACATCTAATTGAGTTGTTGGACAAAGGGGTCCCATTGGAATCCCCCAAAATCCAGGCTGCTGCCAAGACTGTAGGGTGCTCTCCACAAAATGACAGCAAGGTCCTATTGCTGAAGACAACAACCTATACAGCTCATTGAACATGGAGAAACTGATCTAGTGCCCACATAGAGCCTTCACCCCTACATCCTAGTGTCTTTGGTACAGGACAGTACTTTGCCTGCTTCCAAAAGAGAAACATAAACACCAACCCAGCCACAAACCCTTGGATCAACCATGGTGTCCTGCCTGCAAGATATGTTAGTTTCATGGTGGCAGAAAGTATGTGGGAGTAAGCAACAATATCTGATTTAACTTAAGGCCCATTCTATGAGATGGAACCCGTACCCAACACTGCTTGGGTGACCAAGAACCTAAGACTAGATAGCTCAGGAACCCAGGGTAAAACCAAATAATACTGTTCTTAAAAAAAAAAAAAGTAGCAATAAAATGACTCCTAATGACATTCTGCTGTACTCATAGATCAGTGTCTTAACTCAGCCAGTATCAGAGAAGCTTCCTCCTGCAGCAGATAGGAACAAATAATAGAGACCCCCAGCCAGACATTACACAGAGAATGAGAGACCTTGGAACACTCAGCCCTAAATTGGATGTCTCCCTTAAGGCTCCTCCTGACCCAGGGCTCAGGGAACCCTGTGGAATAGGAGGATGGAAGAGTTTAAGAGTCAGCGGGGATAGAGGACACCAAAAAAACAAAACAAAACAAAATGAAAACAACCCAAGATTCTCTGAAGTTTAGAGTCTAAATCAATATGATCAAAGCTCATATAAAATTGCAGAGACTGAAGCAGCATTCACAGGGCCTGCATGGGTCTGCACCAGGTCCTTTGCAAATGTATCATGGGTTCCAGTTTAGTGTTTTGTTTTTGTTGTCCGAGACAGGGTTTCTCTGTTTAGCCATGGCTGTCCTGGAACTCCCTCTGTAGACCAGGCTGGCCTCAAACTCAGAGATCCACCTGCCCGTGCCTCCCAAGTGCTGGGACTAAATGCGTGTGACACCACTACCTGGCCAGTTGAGTGTTTTTATGGGATTCCCGAGTTTGTGAACCAGTGGGTCTGTTTCTGTGCCTTCTCTTGGCACTGTTTTCCTTCTGTTTGCTTGTTTTGTCCATTCCAATGTGTTAGTTTTGATCTTATTTTATTACTATTCTTTAAAAGCCTGTTTGCTGTGTGTGTGTGTGTGTGTGTGTGTGTGTGTGTGTGTGTGTGTGTGTATGTTGTATGTGTGGTCCCCTGGAAGTGGAGTTACAGATGGTTGTGAGCCACCATGTGGTTGCTGAGAGCTGAACCTGGGTCTGCAAGAGCAACAAGTACTCTTCAACCTCGGAGCCATCGCTCCAGCTCCCACCTGTGTGTTTTCTAATGAGAGAGACAGAGAGAGGGTGGATTGGGATGGGAAGGAAGGTAGGGAGGAACTGGGAGAAGTAGAGGGTGGGGAAACCGTAACCAGGGTTTATTATATGAAGAAAAAAAATCTGTTTTCAATAAAAAAAATTTGAAACTTTTAATCTCTCTTAGAGCATCTTCATTTGTGTTAAAAGAGAATGTTTCTTCTTCCTTCTCCTCCTCTTTTCTTCTTTTTGAGACAGGGTCTCATAGTCTAGTCTGGCTATGTAGTTGGGGAGGACCTCCAACTTCTGCCCTTCAGCCCCCGGCCCTGGAGTACAAAGATTGCAGGAGTGAGCCACCATACCTGGTTCATACAGGGCTGGACATCAAAGTCTGGGTTTTGTACACATTAGGCCAGCACTCTATCATCTGAGCTACATCCCTAGCCAGACGTTTTATCTTTTAGACACATTTCTTTTTTTAATTAAGAAAATTTTTTAATTTATTTTACATACCAATCAAAGATCCTCCTCTCCCCTCCTCCCACCCCTCCAGCCTCCCCCTCCCAACTCACCCCCCATTCTCTCTCACAAGAAGGTAGGGCCTCCCATGGGGAGGTACATTCAGCAGAGGTAGGTCCAAGCCCTATTTCTAATGTCATTTTGCTGTAGAGAACTTGCCATCAAAACCTTCTGAAAAATGAAGAGACCAAATGGTCTGAAGCCACTAATATATTTTTGTTTTTAATCCTACTGCAGGGTTGAATTATATACTTTAAAAATGATCCAGTGTACATTAATGCCATCTTTTGACTAGTGTCTCAGTAGTGGAAGTGTTAGCCTTTGCTTTAGCATACAAGGCACAACCTTTCAGAATCGTGTTTAGGATCACAGGGGGAACATCACCTGTGAGCTCCATTAGCAGGAAGAAATGATCATGCTTAGCCTTCATATTTGAGTTCTTAATAAATACTTGTAGACTAAACACATATTAACCAAGTCTTCTATTGTATAGATGAGAACTGAGTTGAAGCAACCTATGAACCTCGCCTGTGTTATGTCTTAATCTCATTTCACTTTATGAGCATAAGATTTTGTTTCACTTTTGGAGCTTTTTAAAAAATATTTATGTATTTTATGTAGGAGTGTTCTGTCTGTATGTTTGCCTGCACTCCAGAAGAGGGCATCAGATCCCATTACAGATGGTTGTGAGCCAACATGTGGTTGTTCGGGATTGAACTCAGGACCTCTGGAAGGGCAGCCAGTGCTCTAAACTGCTGGGCTTTAGATTTTTATTTATTTACTTAGATATCGGGCCTCCTGTGAATTTGCGATGTTGCCTTCACCTCTCAGGTGGGTGCTGAGGCTATAGGAGTACATTACCATGCCTGTTTTCTGTGGTGTTGGGGTCTGAACCCAGGTATTTGTGCATGCAGGGCAAGCACTCTACCAACTGAGCTAATTCACTGTCCTAGGAGCAGTGTTTGTTCAACATCTCTTTTGGATTTTTTGAGTCTCACTGTAGAACCCGGGCTGGCCTTGAACGCCAGGCATTTCCTCCTGCTTCAGCTTTCTCAGTGCTGGGATTATAGCTGTAGCTTGAACACCTGGGTTCAAATCTTTACTACCCTTATTCAAAGCCGAGTGTGGCCCACAAAGTTCAGGCCTGGACTACATAGCAAGATTGGTCTCAATAAATAATAATAACCAAAAGCCAAAACAAAACCCAACCAATCAACCAACCAACCAACCAACCAACCAACCAACCAACCAACCAACCAAAACTTGTGTCTGTTGATGGTAGGGAATTCTTGGTCACAGTTTGGTGCCACCACCAAACTATGTTAGGTTTGTCATTAGTGTTAAGGCACCAGCAGTTTTGTGTCTCATTGCTTCTGTCACAGTGAAAAGCCAAACACATAATCTGACTAAGGACATTGCTTTGGCTCATGGATGCTGGGGCCTAAAGCTGATACTCTGAGAACCATTTAATCAAACCCATTTTGAATGTGAGAGCTTTCTGAAGGTAGCAACTGTTCTGGCTTAGTGAACCCCAAACTTCCACTCATCTAAATCACTTTGGGCATGTGTCCTCAGTCTCAGAAACATCCTTTTGCTTTGAAACAGGCCTTTGAGAGACATTTCTGATTCAAACTGTTATCAGTCTTATTGTATTATTGTAGGCTATGTTTCAGATAACTCTAGTGGCAATGTGGCATAAAAACAGACAGAATAGGGCTTTGGCAAAATATGAAACACCAGTTCTATTATTAAATATACAGGCAGACTTCCTTGGTATTCCTTAGGTAAGTGTATTAAATGGGTTTGGACTGGAGGATTAGCCCTTTCAGTCCAAAATTGTAGGACTCTTACACACCAGAAAATATATTTATAGATTGGGTAATATAAAATACAAAATGAGAAGTCTTAATTATATCAGTTTCAGGATGAAGCACTTGTAATATAAGTGCATATATATATATATAAATATATATATATATAACATATTATGTAAAAGTAATGTAAGATACAAACATAAAAAAATCCAATAAACAGTGAAGTTAGAAGTACCAAATGGCAGTAATCAGGACTGGAGAGACGGCTCAGCAGGTAAAGACACTTGCTGCCAAGCCTGAAGACCTGAGTTTGATTCCTGGAACCCACATGATGGAAGGAGAGGACCGACTCCTGCAAACTGTCCTCTGGTGTTGTGACATGCTCCACCCCACCCCTTACACACACACACACACACACACACACACACACACACACACACACAATGTAAAAAAGTTAAAAACACAAAAAATTTAAAAAACTTTATGGTAAATACTACCTTTATTTTAAAAAGTTATACATGCTAGAAAAAAGCATAAATGATACATGTAAACAATTGTTTACCAAATACTTATTTTTTTCCTTGAAAAAGGTGCAAATGATGTTTAAATGTAAACACAAAAGTTGCCAAACATTTTGTTGTAGGGGAGAGGAAGAAGGTAAAGGTTATTCCTTTTGGTTGTGGCTAAAGTCTCATTCAAAGGTTTTCCTGCAAAACACACTGGAAGAAAAATCAGTCTATAACTATAATGGAGGGGGACCTTAGGCACTAAAACTTTCATTTATTTCCTTAAAAATTTTAACCTTTCATCAGAAAGTGCAACTTAAGAGACATGGTAACAGTGGCCTTATGAGATGAAAGAGAGTGAAATATAATTAGCATAAAGCCCCCAGCTCTGACTGGATGCTTCAGCTGCCTTGACATCCTTCACATGTACTGCTAACACGAACTGAAGACATCATTCCTTTGGAGCATGTTACTAAAGGTCAGCTCAGATTTACCAGGCCGGAACATCCAGTGTAAACTGAACAGCAGAATCCACTGCTGGAGAGAGGTCATTTTTCCTTGGTGGCCCCTGGTGGCAATGAGGAGATAGGAAAGAAAGTTGCAGGTGGTAACACCTGTGAGCAAAAACCCTTACAAAGTTGCACTTGATTTATTGGAGTTCTCAAGATGAGGAATGAGACTTGCACTGTCTTTAAAAGAGGCACTGAGCAGAGACCTAGGTACATGTGGCAGAAACTCTATGAAAATATTAGAGGATAAAAGGGAAATGGAGTAGAAAGCAAGTTCAGTTAGATAGATGTAAACGTCCACTGATGAATGAAAATTATAGCTTGTTCAGCTTTTGGGGATTTCATATTCCTTCTGAACTGTCCTATTTAGCGAGATGTTTTCTTGTTTTTTCTTTTACATTTAAAAGAAATTTTATTTTGAATTACTCATACTTGTGGGGTATATGTGTGTGTGTGTATGAATGCACAGGAGTGCAGGTACCTGCAGAGGCCAGAAGAGAGTCCGGGATCCCCTAGCTCAGCTGTTCTCAACCTGTGGGTCATGACCCCTGGGGAGGGTCAAACAACCTTTTCACAGGGGTTGCATATCAGATATCCTGCATATCAGATATTTACATTACGATTCAAAACAGGAGCAAAAATTACAGTTATGTAGTAGCAAATGAAAATAATGTTATAGTTGGGGGGTCACCATAACATAGGGAACTGTATTAAAGGGTTGCAGCATTAGGGAGGTTGAGAACCACTGACCTAGCTGGAGTTACACAGTTCTAAGCTGCCAGATGTGAGTGCTGGGAACTGAACTTGGGTCCTCTGAAAAGCAGCACACGCTCTTACTGGACCATTTCCAGTCCCCTTTACATTTTGGAGTGTTCTAATAGTGCAAGAATGGTAACTAGCGAATATACTTTGCACATCTATCTTTATCATTGGCAATCTTTGTAGATGGATAGTGTCTAATAGGAGTAACAACCAGATCATATGTAGCCCTTCTGCCCTTATCAGTATTTTCAAAATCAAACAAAAACCTAGGAAGTAAAGTAAATTTTGCAGCTTGGAATTTTTTTTTCTCCTTTTTCTTTCTTTCTTTCTTTTTTTTTTAAATGATAAGAAGGATAAGTAAAAAAAGAAAAAACAACAACAAACCCCCCAAATGACCCAAGCCAACGAAACAAAAACAAAAATCCCCATCAAAACTCCATGATAAATTAAAGCCAAAAATAAACCCTCTTCTGCAGAGAGTGAAAAGGTATTGTGCAAAGGAGGCGTCTGCAGGTGAGCTCCGTCGTTAGACTTGTAGTTCTGCATGTTGAGGCACCAGCAAAGAATAAATTTTGTTCTAATGTTTTCTCGAGCTGTACAAAGCTTCAAAGTCAAGGCTCTTCCAAATATAAAGGAGCGTATGCAAGACTTTTTTCTGTGTTCACCATATATGGGATTCACAATGTGTCATTTTAATAACTCCTACACCACCTCCTAGCCGACGGTAATTCATCCCTCCATATAACCTGCAAAGATAGAAACAAACGCTTATTTTCTAACTGGTAAAAGCTCTGCTCCTTCTAAATGAAGACATCACTCACAACATTTTCAGCTTTACATAACTCTTCCAAAGATTAGAAGCAAATTGAACACAGTCAAGCAGCAGAATTAATTCAGCCCGTGACTGAAAAGCTCTCCGTGGACTGCGGCTCTCTGCCCACCTTTTTGCACTAGAGACACGCAGACTGGCTTCTAACACGCAAACCTTATGTTCTACATTTTTGTGTTTAATTTTATGTCTGGCTATTTATTTTCCCAGATACAGCTTCTCTTTACCTAAAACTTTCTCAATTATTAATTAATGTTTTATTTTCTGAGATAGGCTCTTGTTAGGATCTTCCTAGGCATAAGGCTGTAGAGGTGCTGGTATTATAGGTATGCACCATTGTACCAGCCTCAATTATTTTTATTTTTGAGCTGTTCTTACTCCAGCCTGGTGGCTTCAAACCCATGGCAATCCTCCTGCCTTAGCTTCCAAAGGGCTGGGATTATAGGTAGAGCCACCTAGCCAAGCTGCACAATTTCTCCGTTCCCTTTCCCCTCCGTCCCTCCTTCCATTTCTTGTTGTGTATCTGTATATACCGTGTACAGGTGCTTGTATGTCTGGAGACCAGGAGTCACCTTAGATGTCATTCTGCAGAAGACATTCATCTTGTTTGTTTTTTGAGACCGGGTCTCTCAGTGACCTGGAACTCATCAAGTAGGCTTGGCTGACTGGTCAGGGAGTCCAGGCACTGGCCTTGTCTTGCCTCCCCAGCTCTGCTATTACAGATGCATGCCACCATGTCTGGCTTTTTCTGTGGGCTCTGTGGATTAAATAAGGTCCCCATGCTTGCATAGTAAGCACTTTACCAACTCTTCTTTCTCTCCAGTCCATCAGTTCTTTGTTTTTAATCTTTGTCTATATAGTATCATATCAGCATTTAGTTTGTGATTTGTGAACAAGATCATCTTCAAAGTTGAAGACTTTCAGGGTAAAAAAAAAAAAAGAACCAAAAACCAAAACAAACAAACAAACAAAACAACAAAAAACTAGCTCCTCATTCAGCAACGAGATAAAATTGACTTAGGATATGTACCAGGTATGGTAACACACACCTGTAATCACTGGACATGGAAGGTTGAGGCAGGATGACTATCTGAGCTCAAGGCTAACCTTGGCCTACATAGTTCTGGGCCAACCTAGGCTACAGACGGATACTTTCTTAAAAAGCAAAACAACCAAGCATGGTCTCAGGCTGATAATCCTAGCACCCAGGAGGCTGGGGAAGGAGGATTGTGTGAGTTCAAGGGCAGCCTGGGCTGCAGAGTAAGTTCCAGGTTAGCTTGGGCTATAGTGAGACCCTGCTTCAAAAAGCCCAAAACAAAAACAAAGTAAAAAGTTTGGGCTGGACATGGTAACACACACCTTTAAGCTTAGCACTCAGGAGGCAGAGGTGGCTGGATCTCTGTGTTTGAGGCCAGTTTGGTCTATATAGTGAGTTCCAGGACAGCCAGGGTTACAGAGAGAGACCATCTCAAAAAATGAAACAAAACAAAACAAACAAAAAACCCAAAGCAAGAAAAAAGTTTGAGATACTTTTTGAAACTACAGAGATTTAGGTATTAACTTCTCTGTAGATTATTTTTAAGACTTTCATGAATATTATTCACCATACATTACTAACTCTAGTGAATGGTTACTGATAAAAGTCTATACATAAATTAAAGCAACTATGAGACAGAAGTAAATGTAGCTATTTCTTAATCATGCTTACTCTAAATTCCTATTTAAAAAAAAAAAAAACTATATGGAAGAAGCCATTCCACAAGCGGCGGCTTTGCTTTGTGCAAACCTGCTCTTCTCTGTCCTTACCGTTTCGGTGAGGCTTCCCTGGCAGCCCTTCCCAGGTAGCCATTCCTCCCTGTCGGCCTAGCCCCCTTCTTGACTTCTAAACACACAGCACTCCACCCAGGATGGCACCACAGTGCCAACACCGGTTCTGCAAGGAATCTGTCTTCACTTTCGTTCCCTCTGGGATCAGAACACTCAGGAAATCTAATGAGCATGGCATGAAAAATGTAATGTCTGAGCAAAAGTACTAAGTTGTTATTCATCTGACCTTAGTACTGTGACTACTCAGCCACAGGGAATCCCAAGAAAGTCATTTCAATCTCTAAGAGGAACTGGAGGAGGGCCTGCTTAGCATCTGCCTCTGGATTTGAGATAGGGAGAGTGCTAGTGGCTGAGCCCAGGCTCTCATCCAGCCAGGCATGTACTCTACCACTGTGCCCAACCCTGGCCCTGAGGATTTCAAACATGCATAAAACCTATCAAATGAAGTTTAACATAGGAGAACTCTCAAAAATAAGATGTAGCTTCCTATCTAAAGGTGAACAATAAAACAGGCTGGATTTCAAAACAGAAGACTCTGTATCAACACACTTTTAAAAGCTAAAGAAGGAATAGGTTTTAAAATATTTTTTGAAAGTAATTACATTTTTACCCCTTAGAACCTGTATAGATAAACTGAGAACTGAAGGCCTGGGTTCTGAGTCTAATAATGTCCCTAGCTTATTTAAGTACATCTTTTATTTTCTTGGTGCTTTGGTTTCACCGGCAGGATGTGGTGAGAACAGAAATGATATTCTTCATTATTTTCCTCACCTCTACTTATATAAATGATGGTTATTAGAAGAATTTTGAAACTTTTTATCAGATACTTCAGAACAACAAGTTACAATGCATCATCATATCTGGGTTACCACAGCCCCCTTCAGGAAACCACATGAAGACTTCAGTACACTGGCCATCCCAGTTTTAGTGGTCATGGTCTTTCTCAAGCTCATGATTTCAAGTCAGTAATGAAAAGACTCGCAACAGTCTAAAGGTTACCTCCACGTGTTGGCATCCGGATCAAAAACTTCAATGGTCTTCAAGTATGTTGTGCCATCAAAACCTCCTACTGCCATGAGCTGTCCATTGACCACTGCCAGACCAACCTGGAAGAGAAAGCACCTTGGCTGCTGGAGAACTGAGACAAGGACCGGGAAATTTTAGACCTTCTCTACCCGACTGCTCAAATCTCTTACGGTTTCATTTTATAGTTTCCATGAATTCAGAAAGAAAAAGTAGCAGTAGACACCATTCAATTATTTATCTAATTACAAGATGTACACAAGAATCAGAACATGTATTTGTAAAATTTAGAAAACCATTCACTAGATACAAACAAGAATCTCCACACTGCTCCCACTTCTGGTTTGCTCATTCTAACCCACTTTCTAAATTGCTCCTAAGATATTCTTAAAAATACAAATATAAACATGTCACTCCTGTTCAGAAACTTCTTAGCCTCCCTTCTACCCAATGACAGGCTTAAGGTCCATAATGTCACTCAGGCCTTTCAGAAATCAGTTATAGGCCACCATGTTTGGCCTCACCTCCTCCATTTCCCTCTCCCCTAACGTACTCTATGCTCTAGTAATGCTGGACTAACTGTTAATCTCTGCAGTAGTATACAGGCTTTAATAACTCATGTGAATTAAGCCCCTTCTCCCATGTCCTTTACCACATACTCCACTACCACAGCACATCTTTACTGTAAACATTTCAGTTTCCTTCACCAGACTGAGAGCTCCATAAGGAGAATTTTGTAGACATTTCTGCCTTCTAACTAAATGAAAATATAATCAAGATGGAGCAGGGAGAATAACAGAAATATAACTAAAAATCTGTTACGTTTTCAGTAATAAAGAGCCACAGATATGTGAGTCTTTCACTTGCTAGTGCTTTTCAGTGAAGCCCCTTGACTTTCGCAAACAGAATTTGCTCCTTTTTATCCTCAGATTACGGAGTCCTTAGGGACTGTTCACTTCTCCTTCCTGTTGAATATGTGTCCTATATTGATGAACTCCTGCCATCATTAGTGGCTAATGGGTTAGGTTTCTCTGAGACAAACATTCCCAGAAGGGTGGATTTTATGGTCCACCTTGGACATCTTTTAGTGGCAGGCCATTCATTCATGGTTGAGAGCACAACACTCAGCCAGATCTGGCCTCCATTGTAGATGGGACAGACCCAAACCAGCTTTGGGCCAGATACGTTTTACCTAAATATTTGTATTCATATGCAACGTCTACTTGGAAAAAATAGCTAGAAATATTACATAGGAATAGTTAGTGCTAATATACAGAAGTTAAATAGAGGAGTAGATGATACAGGGAAGATACCTTCCAGAGAAGTAGCTGATAGAACATAAACAATAAAAAAAACTACACAATTAAATATATGAATGGATGGAAAATATTTAGCTACTGCAGTTAAAAGCAATCAAAAGAAATACAAGCTTTTTGGTTTTGGGATTTTTTTTCCTCTTGTTTTGTCTAAAAGCATCTTGACAGCTGAGACAATTGAAATTAAGCACGTGGAGATCAGGACGTCACCTCCTCAGTGTCCTAGTGTAGCTCACAGTTCAGAGCATTCCTTCTGCACACTCCGCCCCGCCCCACCCCAGGGCTTGTTTTCAAGCTCTCAGCAGCCGCACTTACTCCACTCCTGCGGGATGTCATGGCCACCACGGGAGACCACTGGTTGGTTCTGGGGTTGTACCTCTCAGCACTGCTGAGCTCTGTGGTGTCATCTCTCCCTCCCACAGCATAGATCATGTCCTGGTACACTGCACATCCTAGGTGTTTCCTTCGGGTCCCCATAGGGGCTATGGTGTGCCATCTGTTTTCCTGAGGATTGTAGCGCTCCACTGCGGTGAAAAGAAAAGACCAGAAAATGACCACTCATCTGCTCCCTTCACAGCCACTAAAATGGCAATGACATTTATTTTCAGTAAATAATCTGATCGGGAACAGTTTCTTGCAGTCATCTTCTGAGGAAAGGATGTAAGTTCTAGTTTTGGCTACATAACTAATTAATGCGCTCTCTTTATCTTCCAATTGGGTGGAACTAGATTGTGATTTATAAGAACAGTTTAGTACTAAAATTTTATTGTCATAATTGAACAGCTTCTGTACTCTTGTACTCCTCATATTATTTATTTCTTATTTATTCATGTTTTGCTTTTTTAAGATGGGGTCTTGCTCTGTGGTACAGGCCTAGAACTCATTATACAGCCCAGGCTAGCCTCAAATTCATGATCCTCCTGTTCCTGCCTCCCAAGTACTGGGATTACAGGCATGCTTTACCATGCTGGTGTCTTTTAAGCCACTAAAGATACAAAACAATGAATCTCATGGGTGTGCCACTGACAGATCCTTAGATGAAAATACCCACTATCTCTAGACTGAAAAGGCAAAGAAGCTTGTAGTTCTAAGGCTTTATTTATTCTTGTATTAAAAGAATTCTTTTTTATTGAGGGCAGGTTGTGATTATGGGAGAAAGGGAAATCACTCTATTTAGAAAGTATGCTTTTCCTCCCCACGGATCACTAATTGAGAAAACGCCTTATAGCTGGATCTCATGGTGGCATTTTCTTATCTGAGGCTCCTTCCTCTCTGATGACTCTAGCTTGTGTCAAACTGGCACACAAAACCAGCCAGTACAGATGGATTCTTCCCAGGAAAACGTGCTGCTTTTGGGACTCAGACTGCCTTAGGGAGGGACTGACCTGTGTTGAGTGGAGATGTTCCATCAGAGCCACCTACAGCATATAAGAACCCTCCCAACACAGCCACAGCAACTCCAAGTCTTCTAGTACTCATAGAAGCCACCCGAGTCCACTTGTTCTCCTTTGGGTCATACCTGCAAGGAGGAAAAACATATGCCTATTAGTCCAAGTCATTTCCACAGGTCTGAAACCACAAGAGATATAATGGATACGGAGATTTACCATAACTTAAAAAAAATTTACCATAGCACATACACACCAGATTTTGTCATTTGTGACAATGGGAAGAACATCGGGAGCATTTTGTTAAGTGAAATAAATCAGACACATGAAAAAAATACCATATGATCTTGAAGACAGAATCTAAAATTAGTCTAGTTTATAGAAGCAAAGAGTAGAACGGACTCCTCCTGCAATGAGGGGTTGGCAGGATCAGAGAGATGCTGGGCAAAGAATAAGTTCAAGAAATCCAAAGTACAACACGGTGAGTAGTTACTGTTGAAACTGTTGAGTGTAGATTTTAACTGTCCTCACCAAACCCCCAAAGTATGTAAGGTAATACATCAGTTAATTAGTTTGACTTAGCCATTCTACATGGTTTAAATATTTAAATATATCATGTTTACCACAAATATATTTTTATCAATTAAAGAATAGATCCGAGGGGCTATAAAATGGTAGAAGGAGAGAATCAATCCCCCAAAGTCATCTTCTGGCCTACACATACACAGACACACACAGACACAGATACAGACAGACGCACGCACGCACGCACGCACGCACGCACGCACGCACGCTCTCCTTTCTCATAGTAAGTTCTAGGCCATTTAGGGCTACATAAAAATACTAAAAGAACTCTGTATGTCCATTAAAACAACTGAAAATTATTTTGATTAGAATAAATCACCTCTCGACAATATTGAGGCAAGAGACACCATCCTGTCCGCCCACGGCATAGAGAAAGCCTCCAAGCACTGCCACGCCAACGCTTGTCCTGCACGTGCTTGTAGGGGCCACGTCACTGCTCCACTGGTTTGTTTTGGGGTCGTATCTGCAGAGAACACACTAAAAGTTTGAATTACGTGCTGGAGCTTGGCTGTGTTTATGGTAATTTGTTGTGGAATAATCTTTCTGTACACTGTGAAGATGTGTCTTTGCCAAGGCACCTTCTCACTGGTTTAATAAAGAATTAAATGTCTAATAGCTAGGCAGAAAGAGGAGGGAGAGGGGGAGGGGGAGGGGGAGAGGGAGATACCACAGGACACAGAGAGAAAACAGGAGATGCAAGATGGAAGAGAGGTAAAAAGCCATGAGGCAAAACATAGATTAATATAAATGGGTTAATTTAAGTTATAAGAGCTAGTGGGGCAAGCCTAAGCTATAGGCTGAGCTTTCGTAAGTAATAATAAGTCTCCGTGTCATTTTTTGTGAGCTGGTAGCCCAAAGAAAAATCCATTATAGTATTTGGAACATATAAGCATATATTTCTATTTAAGGGCTGTTCTTTTCCTCAAATAGATTAATAATCAAGCATATGAAAACCGAACTGAGCAGTGCTGGGGACTGAACTTGGGGCCCACATGCTAGTAACTGTTCTGCTACAGACCTACACCCCTAACCTAAGTTACATTTTTAAATTTATTTTTAACACTTATTTTTTTTCTTTAAAAAATCAGAATGCTACAGAATTCCATTTCAATTCTAGTCTCTTCCCACTTGGATTTGGCATACATCCTTTAAGTCTTTGCAATAAAATGTTATCCACATACGCATTCATTTAAATAATACCACACACTGTGCAGTTTTCTTCTTGGATGTATTTTTGAGATCTCTTTTTGTTAATATAATTCCAGGTTTTTCCTTTGAACTATTTTGTTATATTATAATGTGTGATGCATTGTTTAATCTTATTTTTTAAAAAATGATTTATTTTTATGTATGTATATGTGTATCTTTGTATATGTGCCTATGAATGCAGTACGCACAGAGGCCAAAAGAGGGTGTTGGAGTTCCTGAACCTGGAGTTAGAATGGTTGTGAGCTGCTCAACTTGGGTGCAGGAAACTGAACTCAGTTCCTCTAGAAGGGCAAGAGTGTTCTTAACCACTGAGACATCTTTCCAGTCCCTTAATCATATTCTTATTTCTTTATTCTTAAGTTGTTTCTGATACTCTGATAATTAGAAATAGGACTTACAAGGCTGAGCACATAGCTCAATAGTAGAGTGCTTATCTAGCATGCACAAGACTCTTAACCACTGAAAAACAAACAACAACCAAAAACCAAACCAAACCAAAACAAAAAACCCAAAAGAATGCTAAGTTGCTCCCTGTATAGCTATATTCTGTAGCATGAATCTTAAATGGTCTTATTAATTAAAACAAACCCAAGGCCAGTTATTGGAGTGAATGCTGGAAGATCAGAGAAACAGAACAAGCCATAGCCTCACCTTGCCAATTCCTCAGCTGATCCTGTTTCCTCAGACTAGAAGACTCTGAGTCCTCATCCAAATGGATCTCAGCTGAACTGCTACTCAAAAGCCTAAAAGCTTAACCAGGCCTAGTTCCTCGTCCTCACACCTTATATATCTTTCTGCTTTCTGCCATCACTTCCTGGGGTTAAAGGCGTGAGTCACCATGCCTGGCTGTTTCCAGTGTGGCTTTGAACT
Source organism: Peromyscus attwateri (assembly GCA_902168425.1). Classification (NCBI taxonomy): domain Eukaryota; kingdom Metazoa; phylum Chordata; class Mammalia; order Rodentia; family Cricetidae; genus Peromyscus; species Peromyscus attwateri. The sequence goes on from CABHPP010131968.1 coordinate 19,159, forward strand.
CACAGGGATCCAGATGGATCTCTGCCTCCCAAGTGATAGGATTAAAGGCGTGTGTGCCACCATTTTCTGGCTTCTATGTCTATCTAGTGGCTGTTCTGTTCTCTGACCCCAGATAAGTTTATTAGTATGCACAATATATTGGGGGACATAATATATCACCACAATATCCATTTTTACTTTTTAAGTTTTCATTACTTTCCCTTTCTTTCTCATTGTTTTATTTTTCTTTTTGTTTTGCTGGATTTTGTTGCTCTTCATAACTTCTTGATTTAAAAACATGACTTGCTTTTTCTTTCTTTTTTATCTTTGACACAGGGTCTCACTATGTAGCTCAGAATGGCCTCAAACTTGTGATCCTCTCCTGCTTTGCCTCCCAAGTGCTAGGATTACACAAGTGTGCCACCTGTTGCTTTCACTTTTCTTACTTTCCAATGCATGTAACGTATCACTCATGTTTGCCGCTGTGTACCACCTTAGTTACATTTTATGCAGTTGGTATATACTGATCTCATTGTTAAGCTACAAACATTTAGGATCTGTACTTTGATTTCTTTAGCCCACTGATTCATGTCTAAGTGTCATTCTCCCTGCCATCTCTCCCCACTCAATCTACAGAGCCAACCCTTCTGTTTTTGTTTTTTAGCTATGCCATATCTAGAACTGATATCCAGAACTGGGTATACCAGTTTTTACAGATATGCTATGGAGCTATGACAAACCATTGAAGGTCAACACAACTTAATGAAAGACAATATGTGGCAATAAGAAACTTAAAAAAAAAAATCACTCACTGTAGAGTTCCAATGTGCCAGGTACCTCAACAGCTGAACAGTATGAAATGCACAAGCGTGCTTAAAATACTCATGAAAGAGCAGAGGAATGAGTAACTCATCCATGGTCAGAGAAGGATTTGTGCAGGAAGTAACATTTCAGATCTTGTAAACCTTGTTTCGGGGAGAAGAGTGTCCGTATGCATGCACACAGGAGAAGGCAGAAAGCCAGTTTGACCAGAGCTGTAGCTCTTGGTTGTGTCTGCAGTAGCATGCTTAGAGAATGGTGTCCAATGGGAAGAGACTAGAAAAACTGGTAGAGATCAGATCACAAAGGTCTTGTGTGTCATTCGAAGGAGTCTAGACTGTTAATTAGTCTCACAGATGTAATACTAAAATAGTAAGTTACATTTGTTTCTTAATTGACATCTCAAACAAAATCATAGGGACAAAAGGGATTTTTTTCAAATTAACCTTACCTTTCAACACTATTGAGATATGAGGATCCATCATGGCCGCCTACTGCATATAACAGGTCATCAAGAACACTGACTCCAACGCCACATCGCCTTTTACTCATTGAAGCTACCATTCGCCACTCATTGGTCTGGGGATCATACCGTTCAACACTGGAAATGGCATCTCCACTACACCAACCACCAACTAGGAAGCGACAGAAACGGTTAAGAGAATGCCTCTCTTAAGGTAGACTGCTAAGCTCACTGTGACCAATGCTCTGACTCATAAGCACATGCAGAAGCAGGTCAAGGACAAGTTATAGTCACCAAAAGTCACCAACAGTTACTGGGCTATAACCTTGATCTTGGATTCTAATCTCCAGAACTGGGAGAAAACGCATTTCTTTTGTCTGAATTACTGAGTCTACAGTATTTTGTTATGGCAGCCTGGGTAGACTAATACAGTGAGTAAGATTTAAAAAACGGCCAAGTTCCATTATCCTTTTCTAAATGAGCATGTGGTGGGGGAGGGCTGAGGTAATGGCAGATAAGCTAAATTTGTTCTTCTTTCAAATCATCCCCATTTCAATACAAAATGAGAGTGATTCTGAAGTTTAAAAAATACAAGGTTATTTTATGCTCAAAACACTTTGGTACTACTAGTTTTTACATGGTGTCAAATAAATTCTTGAGCTACATTAAAAGCAGAATAATATTAACCATCTTCTAGACAGACCTAAAAGTTCACTTTCTTTATTTCAAATCTCAATGTGATATAATTTTACTTTACTGTTGTTTCATCTAAATCAGAAGAGTCACCACAGCACGTCTTGTATACAGTAATTTCCTTAAATGTGAATTGTGTAATTGGGCATATACAAGGAATTTCAATATCGGAGAAGACATCTTAAACTCTAAGATGGCCCTAGGCTGGAAATGTGAAGGTTCATAATCTTTGAGATCAAACAGCCTAATCATTAAATCTCTGGCACAAGTGCATAGTGGAAAGTTATTAAAACCAGCTTTATATTGGACTGTATGGCTTCACATCAAATAAATGCTACCTAATAAGTGGTATTCTTCAATATCATCAGTAAAAAATGGACCTTTCAGGAACAAGATTTAAATTTTGCCTGTTGACTTAAGAGAAGTCCAAGACATAGTTTGTTAGTTCCACTGCCTCATGGTGATTTTGTGTGCACTATGATTCCCATGTCAACCACGGATGATATAGTTAGATATTAGAGACTTAACTGTGGATCCCCAAAAATCATATATTCAAGCCAAAGTCCCCCTTTGTCTGGAGACTGCCTTTATGGAGGGAATTAAAGCGAAATGAAGTCATAAAGGTGGGCCATTAGAGTGGGACCAAAGAGAGGAAAAGACGGCAGAGTTCTCTCATCTGAATACAGAGGAAAGGCCACGTGAGGCCAAGGGCACAGAGAAAGGCACTCTGCTTATGGAGGAGGGAGGTCTCAGCGGCAGCCTCAGCCTACACAACTATGAAAAGACAGATTTCTTTTCTTTCTTTTGTTCTGTTTTTGAGACAGGGTTTCTCTATGTAGCTCTGGCTACCCTGGAACTCATTCTGTAGTCCAGGCTGGCTTCAAACTCACAGAGACCCACCTGCCTCTGCCTCCTGAGTGCCGGGATTAAAGGCGTGCGCCACCACAACTGGCTGAAAAGACAGATTTCTATTAAGCTATTTGCTATGGTGTACCAAGCTGTAATTATTAAAAAGAAATCCCAAACCTGGGAATTCTTAATTTCTGTTAAATAACATGTATCCAAAGAAAAATATTCAGAAAAGGGGCCATATACCTTTGTATAATATTTGTGATGTTTACAATTATTTCAGATAGATTTGCCCAAAACGTGTTACAATAAAGAAGGCTCTGCAAACTTTGTAGGCATCATTAAACCTAAGGAAAATTAAGAGTCAAATCAAGAAATGAACATAGCCACAGTGGTGGCACACATCTTTAATCCCATCACTTTGGAGGCAGATCTCTGTGAGTTCGAAGCCAGTCTAGTCTACAAAGCAAGTTCCATAACAGCCAAGGCCGTTACACAGAGAAACCCTGTCTTGAAAAACAAAACAAAACAAAACAAAAAAAGAAAAAAGAGAAAGAAATATATCAATAAGAATAAACATCTTGCCGGGTGGTGGTGGCGCATGCCTTTAATTCCAGCACTCGGGAGGCAGAGGCAGGTGGATCTCTGTGAGTTCGAGGCCAGCCTGGTCTACAGAGTAAGTTCCAGGAAGGCGCAAAGCTACACAGAGAAACCCTGTCTTGGGAAAAAAAAAAAAAAAGAATAAACATCTTTAATCTGAAAATCTGATACTTGAAATGTTCCAAATTGCAAAACTTTTGGAGTACTGACATGATTCTGAAGTATTGTTGACTTCAGATTTTTCAGATTAGAGACAACCAATCCTTAGAATCACCTAGAAGCCATATCTCTGAGTGTGTCTATGAAGGTGTTCCCAGTGAGGTCCAGCTAAGGGGGTGGTACCAGCCTGAATGTGGGTGTACCATTCCATGGATGAGGGTCTGGGATTGAATAAAAAGAAAAAGTGGATAAAGTAAGTTGAGCATCAGTAGCCACTCTTCGCTCCCTGACTGCAGGGCAGTGTGGCCAGCTGCTTCATGTCGCTGCTACCACAGCTGAGAGCCACTCTGGCCACCATGCCGTCCTCAACATGATGGGCTACACCCCTCAACTGTCAGCCAAAGTAAACCCTTCTTCCTGTCAGCTACTCTGTTACAGCAACATGTAAAGTAACTGACATCCGTGGATACAGTGAAGTGCCCCCAAAAGGAAAGGCTGCAAACATTTACAGGCAAACAGTAGCGGTAAAATAATATATCAGTTGTCTTGAGCTCAGCCAATTTGAAAGGAGTCAGGAGTCTTTAATGTAAAATAATGCTTTTGGAAACTCCATGTAATTATGACATGACCTGCACTTTGGTATACAGATTAATGCATATAACAAACATACATTGTATGATATTTTTAGATGGATTTTCAGAGTACTCTTTTGAAGAATAGCATTGTTGACTTACTATGTGCATCTTATGATAGCAGGTATCACAACTATCTAAATGATTATTCAAACATACATGAAAATATTTGGTTTAATCAGAGTACATTAAAATTCAAGCCTGTCCTGGGCATAGATAGAACCTACAATTCTAGCACTAGGAGGCTGAAGTGGGAGGGCCACAGATTTGAGGCCAGCCTATACTACATAGAAAGTTCCAGGACAGCTTGGGCTATACAAAGAGATTTTATCTTAAAAAACAAAACAAAACCAAACCTCCAAACCCCCAAGCCCCTGAACAAACAAACAAACAAGAGGGACACCTGCAAAGAGCACTTCTCCACATCGGATAGGTTTCCGTGGCCTTGTCCTTGGCCCTTGCATCAGTGGTCGTTCTTGAGGCAACAGGAGGTAGTTTTTAGCCTCATCTACCAAGTCTCTGTAGAAAAGAAACTGCGTTTATTCCAAATGGCTAAATACTGTTGCAAGTTAAGTCCCTATACGGTGTCAGAAAACGCATGTTGGCAAAAGGGAATGAGCACAAGCTAAGCCAAATCTTGTTGCCTGGCAACACAAAAACTGGCACAAACATGAAACCATGATGCAAGTCACACTAGGAATTCTGAGTTGGTTAGCATTTCTACCATAACTTCATACTTGAGGCAAATTTTAACCTAAAGCTCAACAATCATAAAGCAAACAATATCTTACCCACCCCTCTCCCCATAAAAAAATCTAACTCGATCACCAGCTTGCATAGTCACTATTTTCTAATGAGTTTTTATTAGGTTCTATAAGATATGGGTAAAGGACATTAGTAAGAGCAGTAGGTATCTGCTAGTGCTTCAGGACACTAATACTAAGGTACTATCTAGCAACATATGTATGGTTTAATACAACTAGTCCACTGACAGGAACAAAAACTTTCCCAATGTTCCTTTAAGAGCACAGCTTACAGATTATACATAGTACAAAATTCTGTGTATAAATCTCCTAGGTGATTCAGTGCCTGATTTATGTAAATTCTACTACACTGTTATACTTCAACTCTGCATGTGCCCTGAACTACTCTGCTTTAATTTCTCACTATTTATACTACACCGAGTAATTCGTACATGATTGGTGCTATGTATAACCCCAAAATGCATTTTTCTCCTAATTTATCTTAGTAACAAAATAAACAGAAAACCAAACAAAAATGAAAAGGAAGTCAAACCAAAGATTAAGAGTTTTTTCTGGTTCCCCAAATTTGAAAGACTGATTCTATCAGTTTCTAGTCCAGCCAAAGGTTCCAGACAGACTGCAGCACAGACACTTAGCAGTCAACACAGAAGTAACAGCAACAGTGCGGCGACCTTCTAATTTCTGTATGCACTCACATAATGAACAGCCCTGTGGGACAGGTCCTGATCTCTCGCTCTTCACTGATGATGGAGCTATAGCATAGAGTAAGTACTGTCCAGTGCTGAGGCTAGGGCGCCAGGAGGCAACTTTCCAAAGTGACTACACAAGTACTTTACTTCCCATATCAGGGTCAATATAATCTGATTTATGCTTAATTCGGGGAGGGATAGTCCTGTATTATCCTTCATATTTCATCCTGTAAAGTTTACATATTTCCCTTCTGTTATTCATATAATTAGGGGAACTGACAGCTAGTAATCTATTCTGTTCTATTTTATATTGTTCTACAAATGTAAAAGTTTTTTTTAACCTTTATTCATGTGTATGGGATGCGAGTGTCACAGCATGGATGTGCAGGAGTCAGTCCTGTTCTTCTACCATGTGGTTTGGACTGAATACAAGTTGTCAGGCATGGTGACAAGCTACTTTACCCACTGAGCCATCTCAGCAGTACTCCCCACCCCAAACATGTGCTTTTTCAAATTTAAAAGACAAACATCTAATCTCAAATCTTGCATTTCTTATTAATGGCAAGCCAGAGATCACAGAAGAAATGCAATGGATTATATGCCCTACCTATGTACTAGAATCTGGGATAATTCCAAATTTCTTCATTGGTAAGGGGAGGCCCAATGGACAGTGTGTGAGTAGTTGAGAATATTGACTAGTTCTCTTACTTATATTTGGAATATGCTGGGGGTGGGGGTGGGAGTTGTTAAAATGCCAAAAAGTTTCAGATGTGAAAATAAATCTTAAAATCTGCCAAACTCAGGAATCGATTTATTAAATCAAGCATGTATCTGTTACAGAGATAGCTCAGTAAATCAGTAAGGTCTTCATTCTTAAGACTATTTGGAAATGACTTCATTGAGCACTATCAACCGCCTCCCTAAAGCTACCTTGGGAGAGACAGGGCTTTTAACTCTGCCTATAATCTTCAAAGTAAGTCTATCCTATTCCTCAGTTAGACATTATGTGATCAATGAGAAGGTATTCACTGACAGACTCACAGCATTATTTAATTTATTTCACAGAAAAACAATAGTAGAGAATTGATTCTTCAAACTTGCATCAAAACTTAGAAATCTACTTCTTTATTGCCACTTTATTGCCAACCATCACACTAAAAAACAAAACAACAGGGGCTGGAAAGACAGCTCAGCAGTAAAGAGCACTGGCTGCTCCTCCAGAAGACCCAGGTTCAATTCCCAGCACCCACATGGCAGCTCACAACTGTGTATAACTCCAGTTCCAGGGGACCTGACACCCTCACACAGACACACATGTAGGCAAAACACCAACACACATAAAATAAAAATAAATAAACAATTATTAAAAAACAAAACAACAAAAACTCTTAAGGGAACAGAACACTGGAAATTCAGTCCTCTCTTCCTTCTCTCCTTGACCCTAGTCCAGAAGAAGAACTTGTTAAATACTGCCCTGGTTTTGGCATAAGAAATACAATATTTCAGAAGCAATATCAGCAAGGAGAAAAACAGAAGTTAGGAATGCTCAGTTGTTGAATTTTCTCATCCACTCATACCTGCATTCTTCATCACTTTTAATGAGGGGATCAGAGCCTACGGTGCCCACCAGGAACTTGGGACTAAGCAAAGGCAGGCGAACATGCTGCAGCACCTATGAGGTAATAAACACAGTTAAGGCATGAGCTGTCATTACAATGCGTTAGGAGAGTAATGACTCACGCTTACTGACCGTGTGGCCGAGAGTTTGGGGATCTAATTGGACATAATAAGTAAAGAAAGTGGAAGGGATAAAGAGTGACTCTAAAATGTATTCTAACTATCAATTCAGTAGTGTAGACTAGTTACAAAACTAAAAACATGCTAGTAGCACTTTAAAATACTTCTTTTAGCTTTCAACAATAAGTTATAAACTCTTAGAATATACTTTCCAGGGCTGGAAAAAAGTTAAAAAGTTAAAAAGTACTTGTTGCTTTGCAGAAGACCTGGTCATAATGCTCAGCATCCACATGCAAGTTCACAACTGTCTGTAACTCCAATCCCAAGGGATCCAAAGCCCCATTCTGACCTTTATGGACACCAGGCACACACATATTGCACATACATACATGTAGGCAAAACACTCGTACATATAAAATAATAAATAAACACATCTTAAAAAATACACTTTCCCATTATCTTCACTTTTGCTTTCTGCATTTTCAGTTATTGGTTGTTAACTTTGGTTAGACAATAATAAATGAAAAATTCCAGAAATAAAAATTTGTAAGTTAAGTTACTTTTATTACAGTATGCTACTATAAATATTCTGTTTATAATTACTGTTAATCTTTACCAGACCTAATTTATAAATAAAACTTTATACATATATTCTGTGATAAAGTATATGTTTATATGTTTATATTGATATATATAGATATTGAAAAAAACATAGTATATATAAGGTTTGAAGGTTTTAGGCGTCCTTTAAATATCTTGGACTGTATCTCCTCTGAATAAGGAGGAGACTATTTATAGTCATGACAAGAATGAATCTTAAAAATGTGACAGCTCAGTCCCAATTCCATCAGTTACTGTTCAAAGTGTGGCAGGACTTCTAAGCTCTGAGAGCAGATAATTCTTGCTTTCTTTGTAATTTTACATAATTCCTGAATTGTGTAACAGTTCAAACAGAATGAATCCCAAACAGACAGGAGGCAAAGGAGCAATAAGTTCACAACAATAAGCAGTCAAATGCTTCTAAAGGCTTACTGCCTACATTATTTAGAAACAAGGACTGTTTTTTTTTTTTTTGTCATGACTGTTTTGTTTCTTCAAGACAAGCACACAATTTTTGTCTAGTACAAAGCAGTTTCTCAGAGAAGCGTTTTGACTCTTACCTGGGGTAACTGAGGCCGTCTTTCCTGAATACTGTATTTGACCCAGGCCATCACTGCGTTGAACACTTGCTCTTCACTCCGAACGTTGAGCTCATCACTAGATATTATATCAATGAGCTGGTTGGCCGGAAGTAACATGAATTCTTCACTTTCCATTACCTGCTCAGATTTAGGTAAGAAAAAAGGAACCTATAAGCACAATTTTTGCCTTTATCTGTTTTTTTTGTTTTGTTTTGTTTTTGTTTTGTTTTTGTTACAGGGTAAAATTATATTCCACAATGGAGTTAGTGTTTAAAACAAGGAGGAAGAGAAAAGTTTCAAAAGAGAACAAAGGAGAATAGAAAACACACATAAAGTTACCAAAGCTAATTGTTGTTTAGTTAGTTTAAAAGTCTTCCCTTTAAAAAAACTAATGAATAAAATAGAAATTCATATTTACAATAAGCTAACTAATCATACTCAATTAAAGCTTCATAATGATAGGAGGCATATAAAATGCCAGGAAAATAGCTGCTAAAAGGGCAGAAACGTCATGGACTCAGTTTACAAAAAGTATAAAGACACCATCAGGTCTGCAAGCATGAATATAATGAAAAGAATTAGAGCAAGGGAAACTTCTGAGGACCAAATCACCAAGAGATAACATTCTAGTGAGAAATTACATACACACCCGTGTTTACTTTTACCCAAGTCTAAAGAACTGTCAGAATGGAAATGATATGGCAATAAGGACATTATTTTGGACAGGCCAGCCATGAATTTTAAGATCTTGCAAGTCTATTCATCATGACGTAACTAATGGACAGGGTGAAATGCAGGGCAGGGGCACAGCTATTACTACCCTCTAGGGGGTTTCTCTATCACACTACATGTGATGTCGGGCGCCACGGACAAAGTACTGTTCAAAGTTCAGACTGTGTTGCCTTTAATGAGCACAATGGATTGCTTTTGGGACACGGCTATTTTCTTGTTCATCAAAAAGTTAGGATATAGCTGGGTGGTGGTGGCGCACGCCTTTAATCCCAGCACTCGGGAGGCAGAGCCAGGCGGATCTCTGTGAGTTCGAGGCCAGCCTGGGCTACAAAGTGAGATCAATGACAGGTACTGAAACTATATAGAGAAACCCTGTCTTGAAAAAACAAAACAAAAAAATATTCATTTTATTATTTTTATGTGTGTGTATGAATGTTTTGTCTGCATGTGTGTGGGTACCACATGCATGCCTGGTGCCCATGGAGGTCAGAGGGTATCAGATTCCTGGGACTGGAATTATAGACAGTTGTGAGCTGCCATGTGGGTGCTGGGAACTGAACCCGGGTCTTCTACTAGAGCAACAAGTGCTTTGAAGTGTTGAGCCAATGCTCCAACTCTATGGAAGTCCTCTTAAAAGAAACTCTTTGCACTTCTGACCCTATGCTTCTGGTTTTCTTTTCTCCCTTTCTATTACCCAGTGTCCTTTGCCAGTCGCTCCTTTGCTAACCACCCTTCAGTTACTGGGAAGACTGCAAGGTGCTCCTTTATCTCTGCAGGGGCTCTCATTGGCACTATTTGACCACATTTATGGAGCTGTTATAAAAATAAAAAAGTTTCACATATTTAGGCAGCTCAATCTTCCTTTATGGCTTCTAGGTCATATCTCACTTAAAAGGGACTTGGATTAAGATTCCATTTCAGCCTAACCTCTCAAAGAATATCGATCCATAGAAAGAGTGGCCTGTTCCATATCAAACACAGAACCTCAATCCACTTCTTCAAACTCTTCTGCTCTCTAGTATGTATAGTATAAATTCCTGAGAATGCTGAGTTTAAAAGTGGGTGTAAAGGGTAATTTTTATAGATCCTGCCAAATTTCCTTTCAAGAGCCTTGTACCAATGCATATTTACACCAGCAATGTACCTGTGTCCTATAGCCTCACAAGAGGGTATACGACATTTGAGGGTATTTGTAACCCAAAACATGGCGCTTTGACCAGCTGTGGTGCGTGTGTCTATAAATGTTAGCAAGTAAGAGGCTGAGGATGGCTGATGTCGAGTTCAAGGCCTGGGCTGGAAAGTAAGAACCCCTATCGCTCTTTTAACAAACAGGTTACGAACACATTCAAATCACTTAGTACAACTCGCGCGTGCGTGCGTGTGTGTGTGTGTGTGTGTGTGTGTGTGTGCGTGTGTGTGTGTGTTCGTGTGTGTGAATGCACATATATGTGGTGTACTTTGCCCATGCATGTTTGTGTAGAGGCCAAAGTCAATGTTGGGTCTCTTCCTCTATCATTTTTCACATTATTATTATTATTATTATTATTATTATTATTATTGAGACAGATAGGGTTTCTCATTGAACCTGGAGCTGTTTCAGACATACTGGTTGGTCAGCAAGCCCCAGGATCTTTCTGGTTTTGGGCCTCCAAAGCTGGTTACAGATGTCTACTGACATGCCTGGCTCCTATATTGGTTGTCATGAGTTCAACTCAGGTCTCTGTGCTTGTATGACAAGCACTTTACCCAGTGAGCCATCTCCCTAGCCCACAACTCACCTCTTGAAAGTTATGTTGAGTGAACTTGTCTGCAATCCTTAGCAACTCACGGCAGGAGTGTGTATCAGCAAAAGCCCGAATGCCCAGGCAATTAGAAGGATCTAATTGTCTCTTTAAGAACTCACAGCAAGCTTCCTGGATTTCTGCTAGCTGGAGGAGGCAAGCAGCAGGCAGGAGGGTCTGAACATTGCCTTCTTCCACAGTTATCTGGGAGGTATATGCGAAGTCAATCAGTAGTTCCATAGCCCTCTCATCTATGTCTCGGATCACTACTTCTGTCTGGCGGCTTTCTGCCAATTCTCCTGTAAACATTGCTCGGAAGTAGGGACTGCAGGCCGACAGGATGACTCGATGGGCATATATCTTCTTAGCGCCCACAACTAGCACCACATCACATAGCTCTCGGTGCTTTCTCAGGAGGTTGATCACTTCCAAGGTCTGCCGAGGGTGCTTGTCTGAGATATAGGGCATGCGAGCAGGTTGGGGAACCCCTTCTGGCAGTTTGTTGGGATCTCCAAGGGTGCAGCGGCTTGTTACATCCATTCCAGTCTCTCCTGGGCGAATGTTGGTACACCTACAGGAATGAGGGAGTGGAGAGAGATGGAAATATTATTAATTCTCTTCTTGCTCTAAAGTATTCATAAGTGGTAAGAAAACTTGAAATTACTTAAAGAAAGAACTCTTTCTAAGAATTATAGAACTCACAAACTTCTTCACAGGCTATTAATTCCATGTCAGACTACTTTTATTATATAATTTAATGAAAAAGATATTTTCTTCCAGAAGTATCAGACTGTCTTTGGCCATATTTCTTACATTAATAAAACTTAGGAAAAATTGACGGGGGGGGGGGGGGGGAGGGGGAGAATCAGCCAAAACTAAGTATATATGAGAGTGCCTAAGAAAATCTGTTATTTTACAGATTAATTAAAAACTAAAATTTCTGCAGCTTGTTTTCTGTTTCCCTCTGCTTTGGGATCTGTGGACATGAAAGACTCTGCTGAGAGGTTACTGGTGCCTTGTGTGCTGCTATATCTGGATGGACATTTCCCTATAGAATGCTGGGAATTCTGACTCCATGTCCAAGTTAGAGGATTACCTTTGTGGATAAGATGCTGCCTGAGTTTCCAGTTGTGTCTAGCTAGCCATCTGTGAGCAGAGTCCTGCCTGACTTTGAGTTCATTTACTCTCATACCTCTTGTGGCACCAGGACCCCATTTCTTCCATGGGGAACTCTCATTGAAAGTTCACTCACATAGGAACCCAGGTTTTAAATGTCAGAGCTTATTTCCCAATACCATGTTCTGTTTGAAGAAAGTTTAGATTTAATTTTATAGCAAAAGTGGTAGTGAATGATAGAAGTTCATATGGGGAAACAACCAAGGACCACTGGCAAGGGAAAATTCAACATCAAATCAAGTGCTAAATTTTGGGGCCCAACTAGGATGTCACCTGAGAACATTGTTCCCGTGTTGGATTATCTAACTTTTATTCTTCAGTTCTAAGTGGAAGAATGTAGCTATACATTTGGATGATTAAGGCTGCCTTACCAACCTTGTACCAACTATACGAGGATGACACTACCTCTTAGAAGTTGGAGAGATTCCTATGGATATCATCTTTTCTGGGTCTTTTCGTTGTTGTTTCTCTGCGTAACAGTCCTGGCTGTCCTGGAACTTGCTTTGTAGACCAGGCTGCCCTGGAACTCACAGAGATCCACCTGCCTGTGCCTCCTGAGTGCTGGGATTAAAGGCCTGTGCCACCATTGCCCAATCTTGTCAGTTTTTTAATGTACTGTTTTTTTTTTTTATTTTTAAGACAAGCTTTCCCTGTGTAGCCCTGGCTGTCCTGGAACTCATTCTGTAGACCAGGCTGGCCTCGAACTCACAGAGATCGATCGTCCTGGCTCTGCCTCCTAAATGCTAGGATTAAAGGCATGTGCCTCCACCAGCTTGTTTTTCATGTTTTAAAATGAGTGTGCTCTTCTGTATTTGTTTAATAAATGTATGTTTAAAAAGGAGTTTTCTCAAACTTATAAAATTGTAACAGGTGATTTTAAAAAATAAAGATCTGAATATAAAAGATGCAAATTTAAAAATTCATGAAAAGTATTTAAAATTAGTCTCTGGAAAAAACAAACAAACCCACCCTTCTCAGTAAGACATATCAGACCTATGAAACTGTTTAAAGACTTTAATTACATTTATTTTCTTTTAATTTCTTTACACTTATTTATTTGTTCTCTCTCTGTGTGTGTGTGTGTGTGTGTGTGTGTGTGTGCGCGCGCGCACATATATACCATGGCATATGTGTGGAGGAAAGAGAACTTGAGGGAGGTGGTTCTCCCTTTCACCATGTGGGTTCTGGGAATCAAACGCAGATCATCAGGCTTGGCAGCAAGTGCCTTTCTGCACTGAGCCATTTTGCTGGGCCCAAATTTTAATTCTTTTTTAAGAAATTAGTGAATTACCTTTTTTGAGACAGAGTCTTTGTACATAGAACTGCTTGGCCTCTAACTCAGAGAGTCACCTGCCTTTACCTCTGAGTATTGAATTTAAAGGGGAGCGTCACTTGCCTGACAGTACATTTTAATTCTTAAACTTGGTTTGATTCCAATCTTGATATTTGTTACTTTCCTAATTTCTCCTTTTCTTTTGGGTGCTATTTTACTACTTCTAGTTACAGTTTAGCACATGAAAAGTCAGGAAGAAAAGGAGATAGCCACAAGCCCCCAAATAAACTTAAATTTAATACTCTATTTCTTTGACTCTAACGTTCAAGGGATGCGCTAGTATTTCAAGTGACATGTAATTCATCTTAAGAAGTCTTATCACTCAGGCATGACGATGCATGCCTGTAATCCTAGGATTTAAGAGGTGGAGTTAAGCCGATCAAGGACAGTCTTGGCTACATAGCAAATTCTTGTCTCAAAAACAGTCTTATTTAATCTAATAAGGTATGTGTCCAAAATATACAGTCAATTATAATGGTTCTAAAGAACTTTTTAAAAAGTCAGCACATACCTGCCCACATACACACCCCAAATCACAAAATCAGAAGCATAGTTATATAAAGAATAGCATGGCAGCCTGATGCTGGGTAACTGCTGAGAGCCAGACATAGTCAGAGGATTTTGCAATCTCTAATGAGAGGAAAGCTTAAAATCAAACTGTGACTAATAATGAAGAATTACATAAGTGCTAGGTTTTCACCAGTAATAAGAGCTCCGAGTAACTTCAGTATAGTATTTACATTTCTAAAGTTATTAAATCAACATGTCTTATGAACGGGGCAGTTGGTAAATAAACTATTGTAGCCTGTTCATCAAAATGAAGTATTTGCTGACACATTCACAGGCAAAAATGAACAGTGTGAAGTAATAAAATTCCTTTCCCTGCATATTTTCCCTGAATTGTTTTCTCTCCTCCTCAAGTCTAATACTAGAGTACTAATGCTATTCTGCTATAAATTTCGTATTTATCTAAACTTTTTACTATAATAAATCATTTTATTTATTTTGTTCTGTTCTGATTTATTGAAACTGGGTTTCTATATCCTAGACAGGTCTGGAACTCACTCTATAGCTCAGGCTGGCCTGGAACTCACAAAATAGTCCAACTGGCCTCCTACTCCAACCTCCAAAGTATAGGGATTACAGACATGAGGCACCATACCCGGCTTCTAGTTTCTTTAACCCTAAACAGTATCAGATATGGGTTCCATCTCATGGAATGGGCCTTACATTCAATAAAAAAGTAGTTAGTTACTCCCAGAACATTGGTGCTACTATTTCAGTAGACAATAATTAACCCAAAGACCCACAACTAGACAGAGACTACAGAGAGTAGAGACTCTGGAGCATTCGGCCCTAAATGGGACTTCTTTTTCAAACCCCTTCCCTAAAGGTTCAGGGATCTATGTGGAAGAGGAGGCAGAAAGATTCTAAGAGCTAGAGGTGGTAGATGACTCCAAGCAGCGTCTCCAGACACACCAAGACTGATGCACATATGAACTCAGACTGTGACAGTACACACCAGACTGGCACAGGTTCAAACTAGACAAAATCCCAGTACTGAGAAAGAGAAGTGGATGGAAAGTCCCACCTCTAACCAAGAAGCTATTTGAGATTGATACCTGCTGGGAAAGGGAAAATCAGTTTTCTTTAATGATGTGTGACTGGGTGTATCAACCACACTCCGGGGCAGGCCCCATGCCCAGGACTAGTCGGCCAACACAAAACAGACTCCATGTTTTTTGTGTGTGTGTGTGTGTGTGTGTGTGTGTGTGTGTGTGTGTGTGTGGTTTTTTAATTTTTTCAGAGAGAAAGAAAACGAACATGAAGTTGGGTAGATAGGGAGGTGAGGAGGATCTGGAAGGAGTCAGGGGAAGGGAAAGAATATGATTAAAATATACTGTATGAAAAAAAATTTTTTTTTGTTTTTTTTTGAGACACAGTTTCTGTGTAGCCCTGGCTGTCCTGGAACTCGCTCTGTAGACCAGGCTGACCTCAAACACAAGAAATTTTCCTGCCTCTGCCTCCCGAGTGCTGGGATTAGAGGTGTGTGCCAGCACGGCCTGGTGAAAACTGTTTTTAAATGAAAAATTTTCATTAAAAAAGTTATGTTCTTAACAGAAGCAAAGTAGAAAACTTTAGATCTCAAAGATACAGAGCTTAAACTGACTGCCTTAAATAAAAGTCTTTCTAGGTTCATTGAAGACATACATTGACCAGAATTTCAGGAGAAATATCTTCAGTAAGATCCACTCATGGCAGGGAAAGCCAGGATTGGAGATCCAATGGTAACCTCCCTGCAACCTCAGCTATATTTTTTTAAACTGACAAACATCCTCTATAATTAGGTGATCAAAGCAGATTTAATATTCAACTTTTAATTTCCAAACCTGTCTAAGCATTCAGTCCTCCCACTTGCATGACTTATTTGTATGGAAAGGGTTGTTCACAAATGAAGGGGATGAGGGGTACCCCTCCCTTTGATTGAAGTATCAAGTATTCTACCTTAGTGGTATCCATGTGGTGTGAGGCATTTACTCAGTTGCACACAGAAACAGCTGGAAACAAAGAACTGGGCTGTTCTTTCCATTTCTGATCAAAACATGTTGGAAAAGACTTTATATTATGGTGACATTTGTTATAGACTACAAAAGTATAAAGTTAACCAGATCTCTGTTGGGTAAAATAAATTGTCACACTATTTTTTTTCTCACTAGCAGTGAAGAAAACCAATACAAATTTAACGACTAAGAGCTGGAATCACATTTCTTCCTGGTTTTGGTTCATTCTTCTCTCCTGTAGGCTTGTGTAAATGAGTAGTCACCAACATGGGGGATTGTTTTTCACACTGTAGAGAACATACAGGTTGCCAGTGTCACCACTCCATGTCTGAAGTAACATTCTGCTTGTATTTCCTCCACTCAGTTACCACTAAAGCCCAGGATCCAGTTTTGTCAAGTGAGTCCTTGAGGGGTGGATGTACTGAGGGTGATGTACTGAGGGCTGATATACTGAGAGCTGATGTACTGAGGGCTGATGTACTGAGGGCTGATGTACTGAGGGCTGATGTACTGAGGCTGATGTACTGAGGGCTGATGTACTGAGGGCTGATGTACTAAGGCTGATGTACTGAGGGCTGATGTACTGAGGGCTGATGTACTGAAGGGTGATAGACTCAGAGGTGATGTACTGAGGGCTGATGTACTGAGGGTGATGTACTGAGGGCTGATGTACTGAGGGCTGATATACTGAGGGTGATGTACTGAGGGTGATGTACTGAGGGCTGATGTACTGAGGGCTGATGTACTGAGGGCTGATGTACTGAGGGCTGATGTACTGAGGCTGATGTACTGAGGGTGATGCACTGAGGGCTGATGTACTGAGGGCTGATGTACTGAGGCTGATGTACTGAGGGCTGATGTACTGAGGTAGTTCTTAGGCTCCATATCTTTGAGATCAAAGGTTTTCTACTTCACTTCTGTTAAACAGAGTCCTGTCTTTGGGAATCCTCAGAGACCAGAGACTACATCCAGCAAGTGATGGGAGCAGATGCAGAGTCCCACAGCCAAACATTAGGCAGAGCTCAGAGAGTCCTGTGGAGGAGGGGAAGAAAGATCAGAGGAACCAGAGGGGTCAGGGACACATGAGAACACACTCCACAGAGTCAATTGATGGAGAATCATGGAGGCTCGAAGAGATGAGGGAGCCTGTAGGGGTCTCACCTAGGTCTCTGCATATATGTTATGGATGAGTAGCTTGGTGTTCTCGTGAGATTCCTAACAGTGGGAGCAGGAGGCTATCACTGACTCTTTTGCCTACTTGTGTGATCCATTTTCCCTACTGGGTTGCCTTGTCCAGCCTTGATGTGATGGTAGTACCTGGTCTTTTTGTGGCTTTTTATGCCATGTTTGGTTGATGTTCTTGGAGGCCTGCTCTTTTCTGATGGGAGATAGGGTGGGAGGGTAGGGTCTGGAGGAAAGGGGAGGTTCGGGTGTGCTACTGGGGGGAGGGGAAGGAAGGGAAACTGAAGTTGGGATATAATGTATGAGAGAAGAATAAAAAAGAATTCTGCTCACACCATTGTGGCTAGCTCTCCCTCTAGCATACCACCAGGGCCAGCTCTCCAGCACTGCCCAGGCAAAGGGTGGAGCCAGCTTTCCTGCTTTCTCATGCCCTTGGGGCAGCTCTCCCGAGCTCATGCCCACAATACCAGGCCACCAGGGTGAGCTCTACTATGTGCCCAGGCGAAGTGCAGGGCCTGCTCTCCTGAGTGCTGCAATGGTGAGGGGTGGGGCCAGCTAAGCTCCGCACTCAGACATCAACATGGCTTCAGGCGGCAGCCCAGGACATGGACATCCACTTGGCCTTTGACAGTAACACAGGCCACGGACATCAACACAGACCACAGCTGCAGTAGGACCTCAGACCCAGACTTAACCCTAAGTGGCAGCTGGAGCCCAGACATCCCTATGGCCTCAGGTGGCAGCCCAGGCCACAGTCATCAACACAGACCCTGGCTGCAGAAGGGCCACAGACCCAGACATGGCCTTTGGTGGCAGCACAGGCCTGGATATCATCATGGCCCCAGGTAGCAGCACAGGCCCCTCACTGCCTGTTCCTCACCGCCATCACATCTCTAGTTCCACCTCCACAGTGCATGAATGGCTCCACTTCTTTCTCTCCCATCTCTCCACCATGCACTCTATCATATCATCTTTCCCATCTCTCCACCACGCACTCTATCATCTCTCCCATCTCTCCACCACACACTCTATCATCTTTCCCATCTCTCCACCATGCACTCTATCATCTCTCCCATCTCTCCACCACGCACTCTATCTCTCCCATCTCTCCACCATACACTCTATCATCTTTCCCATCTCTCCACCATGCACTCTATCATCTCTCCCATCTCTCCACCATGTGCTCTATCTCTCCCATCTCTCCACCATGCACTCTATCATATCATCTTTCCCATCTCTCCACCATGCACTCTATCATCTCTCCCATCTCTCCACCACACACTCTATCATCTTTTCCATCTCTCCACCATGCACTCTATCTCTCCCATCTCTCCACCATGTACTCTATCTCTCCCATCTCTCCACCACGCACTCTATCTTTCCCATCTCTCCACCATGCACTCTATATCTCCCATCTCTCCACCACCCACTCTCTCTCTCCCATCTCTCCACCATGCACTCTATCATTTTTCCCATCTCTCCACCACACATTCTATCTCTCCCATCTCTCCTCCATGCACTCTTTCTCTTCCATCTCTCCACCATGCACTCTATCTCTCCATTATATATTTGTTCATCATGGCGGCATCTGCTGCCCCGGCCCTTGGGGGCCAGGGCAGGTACTTGGTGTCCCTGAACCACTCTTTTCTAGACCAGCGTTAGATGAGATCACTTCGGGTCCAGGAATACTAAGAATAACAAGCCCATTTAAGAGCACCACATGTGTCAGATCAGTTTGAATCAGCCAGGCTTTACTATGATTATAAAAAAATGAGTAAGTCCACAGACACTCTTCATACATAGTCTTCTGAAAGTTTAATTTTACATCAGCTGTTTGGAGGTCTGGATTCTTCTCAAACAAGAGTGTTATAAATAGGATAGCTTTAGTTGTAAAATGCAGAGTGCCTCACAAACAGCTAAAAAGTGCTACAACAGGCAAGAAAACAGTTACATACATTCTATTTAGTCAAGAATGTGGGTACAAAGAGAAGGGAAGGACACCTCATTTAAAAAGTTATTCTAAACTTGTTGCCATTGGTTTTGGTTTTCAAGTAAATATGTTAGGGTGGGTGACAGCTGGAGCTTGGGGACTATATTTGTATATAAATAACCACCGCTGAAGCCTGTAAGCTGGGTATTTCCTGTATACTAAGTATGTGTGGTCTGAGCTATAACTCCAGTTCCAGGGCATCTGCCATGCTCACATGCTCTTCTGCATGTGAGTTCCTGTATGAGAACACTACATACACAGTGCACAGACACACATTTTGGGAAAATACCCACACACATAAAATAAATAAATCTTTAAAAAGGACATGTTCTACAGGTTACAAAAATTACTTTTCTTTAAGATCTAAAAAGTGAACAGCAACAATAACAAAACTCCAAATCCCACAACCTAAGTGGAGTGGGAAAGAGTCTATCAATCTCTTAAATCTGATGATCACTGCATTATAGAACTGAGGTGTGCTGTCTATGCATGTATCTACAGTCTACATGTTGGTAGTCTCCAAGTATCCAAATGGAAAAGCATCCTTCCTTGTTCAATGTATCTGATATCAAGCTCAAAGCAGTAGATGTAGATCTAGAGTAATGTCTTCCTTCTACAGATAAAGAAGCCACTGTGATTATCTGTGACTTTCTTGAAATGCCGGCCCTTTCACAGCAGGTCTCCTGCAACTTTGGGATAAACTATAGTTTCCTCCTGGAGCTGATTCATGTGAGTGCTACAAAGAGGGCAATTTGTAGGATTATTTTGAAAGAAAAATAAAGGTTTGTTGTTGTTATTATTATTATTTGTTATGCAGATTTCTGTACCACTCTAATTCTTTAAAAGCCCAGGAACTGCACCAAATACAGATTATTTTGATTTAGTCATCATGAAGACCTTCACTAGTAAAATATGGGAAGACTCAAGTAACTTGGAGAAAGAGGCCTACAAAATGAATTTCAGATTTAGCATAACAAAACTGAACTTAAGCTTCCCTTTCCCAGCTAAAAGCAAGTGAAAGGATGTAACGAGATTTTTATTTTTTATTTATTGTTAGTGTATCTCTCTGTGAGTGAACGCACCGAGCATTTGTGCTTGGAGATCAAGGGACAACTTTCCGAAGCTGTTCTCTCCTTCCACTGTGGGTTCTGGGTAATGAACTCAGACCATTAAGGGTCTCCAGTGTCAAGCCTGTACCTGCTAAGCCATCTTGCCAGCCCCCACATTTCAATATCATCTCTTAGTTTCTAAAATACAGTTAAGGTTTTATTATCTTTAAAAAGGTTAATATATGAGAAGCATTTTATACTTTATGACCCAGAAATGGAGGTGCAAGCCTTGTAGATAAACAATAGTTCAAATAACTGACAAATAATTAGAATTAAGAAATTTGGGTTTTCCTAATCATTCGATTGTGAACACACAGAGAAAGAGAACCTATGTCTATCAGTTATATAATATACAAAGCTTCTTACTCAGGACTAAGAGAATTCAGATGTGCATCAGGAAGCAGCTGGAGAACTTGATTATTTAGAGCGGAAATGCACGTATAACCAGAAAGAGGGCAAACAAGCTGGGGTGGCAGGTTCACGCTGTCATTCCAGCACTCAGAAGGCTGAGGTAGCAAACAGTGAGCTAGAGGCCAACTCGATGACACAATAGATCTTATTTAAAAAACAAAGAACCTAAACCAAGCAAACAAAACACTCCAAACCAGAAACGTTCAACAGCAAACAACAAAACAAACACAGCCCCCAAAAAAGAAAAGGGGAAGGAAGGAATAAATCCAGATTAAAAAAATGTGGCCCAGACAAAAGTATTTTTGCTTAATAAACTATTATTTTATTATTTATGTTTTGGGGGGGATGCTGAGGATAAGGCAAAGGCTCTACCATGAATTACACCCAAAACAGACCAAGTAATTTTTGGAGGTGATGGATACATGTAGTGCTGTGGTGATGGTGACACAGATGTGATGGTTAAATCTCGAGTCACCGAGGGGACACGCCTTCAGGCCCATCTGTGAGGGACAGTCCAGATCAGGTTAACTGAGGTGGGAAGAGCCCCTCAAATGTGGGCAATGGCAGTCCACGGGCTGGAGTCCTAGACTACAGTAGAAGGAGAAAGCGAGCTGAGCAGCAGCGTTCTTCACTCTATTACTGACTGAATGCAGTGTGACCAGCTTCCTTAAGTTCTTTCTGACTCTCCCGCCATGATAAGCTGTACCCTTAAATATGAGCCAAATCAACTCCCTTCAGTTGCTCTGGCAGCCATTTTGTCAGACCAACAAGGAAGTAACTAATACAACAGGCGTGTTCGTAGGTCTAAACTCATCAAAATGTATACATTAAATATGGACAATGTTTCTCTATTATATATCAATAGAGCTTAACAATACAGTTTGCAGCCGCGCAGTGGTGGTGCACACCTTTAATCCAAGCACTCAGGAGGCAGAGACAGGCAGAGATGTCTGTGGGTTCGAGGCCAGCCTGGTCTACAAAGTGAGTTCCAGGACAGTCAGGGCAGTTACATGGAGAAACCTGTCTCAAAAAACCAATATATAGTTTGCAAAGGTAAAATATTGAAGTATTTGTTTCACATCATCCAGAGAAGTTTGGATATGACAGATATAAACTAATTACTACAAATGATTTGTTTTGCTGTATAACAGGGACATCACATTTGTGCTTTCCCAGAGCTTAAGTGAATTAGATCAGTGTATTTCTTTTCTGAAACTATTTTCACTAAGCAGTTCTTTGGTATTTCAAAGGTACTGCACTCCTTAAAAAGGGGATGGGGAACAGAGAGATGGCTCAGTAGTTAAGAGCGTGTATTGTTCCTGCAGAGGACCTGAGTACGGTTCCCAGTATCCACACTAGGCAGCCCACAACTGGCAGTAACTCTAGCCTCATGATGCCTCTGACCTCTGAGGGCAACCCCCTGCCCCAAATACATAATTTTAAAAAGGTGGGGATAGGTAACTCAAGCATTCTGACTACTGGGTCAGCCCCATTTAAGTCTCTTTCGGACACCAAATATCTATGACTATGTGACTATGACTACTGAGAGAGTCTATGATCTGGTCTGGAAAAGACAGTGCCTCTATCAGTTTGCTTCCCACAAAGCTGTAGTGTGGCTACAACCATAGTTTAATAAAGCACAGGGGGGTCACAAGAGTCTCCTGGAAGGAGAGGAGACTAATAGGACATTCCAACTTTTAAACTCAATCTTAATATCTTCGGTTGGCTTTAGTCCACAGATGACTTAATATTCTAGAGTACAAACTGTTCATAATTTCCAACATCTGGAAGAAGCAACATTGCTTACGCTTGACAATTTAAAAACTGATACTTAAAGCTGAGTGGTTAAAGGATAATCTTACTACCCACATAAACAACCAAGGAAGCCTTTAAAAATATATTTATTTGAGCCGGGTGGCAGTGGTGCACACCTTTATCCCAGCACTTGGGAGGCAGAGCCAGGCGGGTCTCTAAGTTCGAGGCCAGCCTGGGCTACAGAGTGAGTTCCAGGAAAGGTACAAAGCTACACGGAGAAACCTTGTCTTGAAAAACCATATGGCCTATATATATGTGTGTGTGTGTGTGTGTGTGTGTGTGTGTGTGTGTGTGTTTGGCCTACATGTATGTCTGTGCACCATGCCTGTGCCTAGTATCTGCAGAAGCCAGAAGAGTCAGATCACCCAGAACTGGAGAAAAAGAAAGTTCTGAGCTGCCATGTGGTTACTGAGAATCACACCCAGGACCTAAGGAATAGCAGCCAGTGCTCTTAACCACTGAGATACCTCTAATAGTGCCTAACTGCCTTGGATGTAGTAGATGATGGAAGAATAAATGACATGGTTAACGTTGGTACAAATCAAGCTTCTGAAAGAAAAAACAAAATCACCATTAAAGAAGGAAGACTAATAGAAAATTCCAATAGCACTGATATTAAATGTTGAAACCAAAGTGTTACTGTTCTGACTTTAATTATTAAGTTATTTAAATAAGATAGTATTGTTGAACTCTTATCTATATTCATCTTTATTTCATCTAGGTATAATGTGGATAAGCTAACTTTTGCATAACTACTTTGTTCTTTTAAAAGTGTAACATTAAGTGAGGTATGGTGTAATCCCAGCACTCGGGGAGGCTAAGGGTGGAGCCTGAGGTACATATCAAGGCCCTATCAACAAAATACAACACTCCCCCAAGTCTATCATAGCATTACACATACATATACCAACACATACACTTTGTGTTCTGATTACTGCATTAGTATATATTCTGACTTTTTCTATAGTCTTATTGACTGCCTACTTTTCAAATTTAGAAAGTAATTCTATTTTTGTCTTATTTTTCAAGACAGGGTTTTGCTATGTAGCCCAGGCTGGCCTCCACCTTATGATCCTCTCGCCTTAGCCTCCTACTACTGAGATGGAAGGCATGCACCACCATTTCAGAGTGAAAGTAATCTCAAACGGAGTCCTTCTCCAAAGCGCTGTTCCTTAAATCTCTACTCTGGATAAACATTTTGGAGGAATTAATCTACTGGAATAGCTCCCATCACCCACACACAAATGGCTAAAGGATTCTGATTTCCTACCTGAGTAATACTGAATCTGGATCCATGTTAATATTCCACTATCACCAAAACTGATTCCTTGGTTCTCTCTTAAACTCCCCAGATTAACAGAGAAAATCTTCATTCTTTCAGTTGCTCAACACCAAACTCCTGGAGTCCCTTCCTATTACACCCTCAAACCCAACCATCAGCAAATCCTGCTAACCTACCTTCAAATAGGATCCAAATGCTTCCCTGCATCCTTGCTAGTCCAGCTTTCATGTGAATTTTGGCTATTCCCACCCTTTTCTCACCTAGAAACAACCTTATGAATTACAACAACTTTATCAATTATAGTCTTAATTCTCTTTTTGCCAGTTTATATTCCCTTCACTAAACAACAACCAGAGTTTCTTCAGGAAAGTAAATCACATCTTTAGAGCCATGCTTGTGCTCAAAATCTTTGAAAACGTCCACAGAGAAGCAACAAGGCTTAGCCAAGGTTCGAAAGCTCTCAGACTTTCTCCTCACTAAGTCTCTGAACCCATTTCCTCATTTCCTCTTGCTCCTTACTCTCCAGATGCAGACTTTCTTGCTGGTTTGGGGATAAAGTCAGGTTTCTTTTGCTTTAGACCTTTGTTTTTTCTTCCTGAAAGTTCTTCCTCCACATATTTGTAGAGCTCACTCCTTCATTCCCTTCATACATTGCTAGATTACCAATTTATCAGACCATCTGTATGAAATAATTCATATTTCTACTACTCAGAATCAATCACCTTGTCCAATGTTTCTTCATAAATACACAATATATTGGCTCTCTCCTGCAATTAAAATGAAAGCTCTTTGAGAACAAATGCTTCTGTTCCCTTCTGCATGCTGCTATACCACAACACTGGGATCCAGAGCCCATTGAGAAGCTATTAATGAATTAACTTTTCTTCTTGTCAAAACAAAGCATATCCTCCAAATGTTCTCGTCTAGTTCTCATGCAAGAATGCCAGGTTTGCACTTATGCAAACACTGGTCAAACCTAGGCTCCTCACTTACTAGGCTGGGAAAATTACCTAATTTGTCTTGTCTTATAAGGGTTTCTTCTGCTGTGATGAAACATTATGACCAAAAAGCAAGGTGGGGAGGAAAGGACTTATTTGGCTTATACTTCCACATCACAGTCCATCAATAAAGGAAGCCAGGACAGGAAATCAAACAGGGCAGAAACCTGGAGGCAGAAGCTGATGCAGAGGCCATAGAGGAGTGCTGCTTACTGGCTTGCTCCCTGTGGCTTGCTCAGCCTGCTTTCTTACAGAACCCAGGACCATCAGTCCAAGGATGGTTCCACCCTCAACAGACCTGTAGTGAGAAATTATAAGAGACCTGGAAATACATCATGTTTATACCTTGCTCATTTATGCCCATGGCTTCTTTGCCTGGTAGAATAAATGCTCTGAAGAGGTAAGAGGCTCATTGGAGAGTAATGAGGTACAGAGTTAGAATACAGAAGAAATATGTCTTAGGCAGAAGGAAGAGTTTCCCTTGGAGATTAATTTCCAGATCATTTGCCGGCAGTCAGGAGGAGAGGTAATAGATGAATGGAGGAATGGATAAGGATGTGAAGTATTTGTTGTGTAGAATGATGAAGCAATGACTAAGGATTCACAGAACTACTGTTGGATAATATTGTCAGTTAATGACATTATATACCATGAATATATAGTAGCATGGATTCTCTGTGGCTAGTTTTATTTGACAATACTCACTACTGTGGATGAGAGAATATAAATTCCTGAATTAATCTAGAGTTGGGAAAAACAACAGTCAAATATTCCCAAGACCCATAACTACACTAACAGCAATCTCAATTAAGGAATCATTTTTTTCAAATGGCTAATTTTAAAAACAATTACAATAACAATTTTAGAAAACAACATCCTTTCACTCTAAAGCATTTATAATCAAAGACTTGTGGAGTAGAATGTTTCCTTAAACTTGTACATCTCTCCTTTTATACCTCTGCCTAGCAGTATAAGGCCCTGGGTTTGATCCCCAATACTTCATTTAAAAAAAAAAAATTGGAAACTAACAGCCTATACTTTAAGACTTGTTTGAGCTGACTCTCATTTATGGTTATAAATCCACTTGAAAACACATTGAACAGAGATTTGAACAAATTCTCAGAGCATAAATAATATCTCATTGTGCTGGTTCTACATACCAGAAGAACACCCAGTAGATATTAGATTTCATATCAAATTCCAGACCCCAAAGCCTGGCTGCCTATTTTAAAAAGATTTGTTTTTATTATGTCTAATTATGCATACTTGTGTATGTTTGGGTGTGTGTGCACACTAGTGTGGGTGCCTGTAAGGCCACGGGCATCAGATTCCCTTGGAGCTGGAGTTACAGGTGATTGTGAGCGGCCTGATATGGGTGCTGGGTTGGGTCCTCTACAAGAAAGATATGTACTTTTAACTGCTGAGCCATCTCTCCAACCCCAACTTGTTTTTTAAATTAGAAATAGGCTGTGGATGTTTTAACTCTGAGACATCTATCTTATCACTGTTTACTGGATAAAAGTATAAGTTCCACCCCAGTGATAAAGGCAAAAAACAAACAAACAAAAAAACAAAAAAAAACGTAGGAAAGGCAAGTAGCCCTCTTTGTAAGTCAGGAAGTAGAAGACAGCTCTAGAGTACTCCCCAACACCTTGTCTAACACTTCATTAGAAGAAAGCTGGGTAACAGCAATCTCCAAATGAAATGAAGCACAGTATTCAATTTTCTTGTGTCCCAGAAAGGAAAAAGAGGTGTCTGTGAGCAAGGCATCAAACAGCACATGCATGCCACGCTGGGGACAGTCAAATCAAGCAGATCTATCTGCTACTATTTTTAAGCATGCATTTCAGACTAGCGAGAACAAACAGGAAATTGCAGCTAAAGCCTTATTTGTTTTAGAATGTTTACCCGTCTTCCTTTTAAGCCCCACTTAAACACTCCTGGTATCCCTAGGGTTCTGTCCTTGGTGTTATTCCTTTCTATTCCCTCATTCATACCCATAGCTTGAAGAACCTTCTGCATATTGGTTGACTCATGATTTATTAAGTTCCAGCATAAATCTCCTTTCTTTCCATTTATAAACCAGGCATTGCTACTTGGTTCCTTAGACACAAAACTAAAACATATGAGAACCTCAGGAGGTTTATGAAAACTACTCATTTTTTAAATGTATTTTATCCCATCAGGGTAGCACTCAATTTCTCAAGCTGAAATCTTTGGAGTTGTTGGATTCTTCTCAACATAGATCTATCCCAGGTAATCTTTCAGTTAAACTACCAGAATTCTTCCATGATCATTTCTTTACTATTTTCTCCTTTTTCTTGCCTATCTACCACCATGTGCCTAAAACTCAGGCCAAAGAAATCCGATCTGCTTGTCAGTGTACATTGGTTCCTAAAGTAATAAAATGATAAAGGCCAAACTATTTCCTGGTTATGGTCTTGATTTCCACAATTTTTGTTCGTTTGCCCTTCTTCCTTCATATGCTACACACTTAAGTTTAAGGTACACTTACCATGCATATAACTCAGATACTTAAGTCTTACTGTCTCCTCCACTACAAACTTTTCCTTTTACATTTCTCCTTCACTACAGTGTCCTTATTATCCCCTGCTCACTTCCCTTTGCACACCTATCCGAACCAAGGGCCTCACACATGCAGACAAGTGCTGTGCCACTACACTGAGCTACATCTCCAGTTCTAACACCCTTCTTTCTAAATTAAAAAAATTTACTTTTGTGTGTGTATGTGTGCATGTGTGCGTCTGTTTGAGTGGTGCCACAGTGCATGTGTGGAGGTCAGAGGACAACTTTGGGAGTGGGTTTTCATCTTCCACCTTGAGGAAGGGCTTCTCATTTCTGCTGTCTAAGCTTTCGGAAGATTCTCCTGCCTGTCTCCCATCTCACAGCAGGCATGCTGCAATTACAAACTTGTGTCACAGCATCCAGCTTTTATGTGGGTTCTGAGGACTAAACTCAGGTTCTGAGGACCAAACAAGGCAAGCACTGTTATCCCCTGGCCCATCTTGCCTGTCCCTAATCTACCTTCTCTAGAGTTCTGGGGCAGCCAGGTGGTTCAATGGATAAAAGTTCTTGCTGTAGAAGTCCAAAAACTTGAGTTTGATCCTGGGATCCAATGTAAAAGTGGAAGGAACACATAGTATGCTTACACATTTGAGCAAAATCACCTACATGGATGTTCACTATAGAACTTGTTTAAGTATGGTATGTTCAAATGTCAGAATATTATGTAACTATAAAAAGGAATAAGAAAGGTTTATATGTATTGGTCACTTAAAAAAAAAACAAAAACAGAAACTGGGTCTTGCTGTATAGCCCAGGCTACCCTCAAACTCAGGATCTTCTTGCCTCAGCTCCTGAGTGTAGGGATTACAGGAATGTGCCATATCACACTGGCTCACAAGTTAATTTGTGAAGTGGTAAAGATATAGAACAATGTGCATGATATGTTGACATCAATGTTTTGTTTTTCTAAATCCTTCCTTTCAGAGCTATTCAGAATCCAACTTCAGCTCTAGCCAGTGCTGGACAGCAACCTCTTAAGAGTCTGAGCTGTATGTCAATGTACATCGGCTTTTTTTTTTTTTTTTTTTTTTTTTTTTTTTTGAGTGGCTGTTGTTGTTTGACTTTTGAGGCAGCAGCTCATAGCCCAAGCTGGCTCCAAATCTGCTATACAGTTGAGTCCTTTTACAATCTCATGCCACTCAACCTGGCTTATTCAATGTTTGGGATCAAACAGGGCTTTAAGTATGATAGGCAAGAATTCCACCAACTGAGCCAATATCCCAGCCCTAATGTTTTTTTTTTTTTTAAGAGAAGATATTCTGTATATGCCTGTACATGAATTACAGGCTTAAAGAATAATGCAGAAGAAACTGTTTATGCCTTTGGAGAAGAACAGTGGGACCTGGGATCTGTCCTGGGAGACTTACTATTCACCATTTTTGTTTTTTTAAGATAAAATCTTGTATGGCCTATGCTGGCCTCAAACTTGTAATGTAGCTGGGGATGACCTTGAATTTCTGATCCTTCTGCCTCCCCTTCCCACATGCTATGCCCAATTTTGAATATGCTACTGTATCTTTTAAATGTAGTGCCATATACACATAAATATTCTTAGTGTAATAAGTGAAACTTTTGCTAATAAAATGCCAGTTCATTTTATAAAACTGTATAGTTATGAATTATAAATATATTTATCATTTCTTTGTGCTGGGAACCTTTGAATTCCTCTCTTCTGATTTTTATAAAACACATAATAAATTATTATAAATCTTAACCTATTGTGCTGTAAAATATTATAACTGACTTTTCTTATTTGGGAACCTATATTATTATTATTCAGTCTCTTTACACCTCCCATTCTCCTGCCTTTCCTAGTCAATATTCTATTTTTTTATTTATCTGAAATCAGTTTACCTTAGTTTCTACTCCTGAGAATATGCAGCTTTG
This sequence comes from Peromyscus attwateri, assembly GCA_902168425.1. Classification (NCBI taxonomy): domain Eukaryota; kingdom Metazoa; phylum Chordata; class Mammalia; order Rodentia; family Cricetidae; genus Peromyscus; species Peromyscus attwateri. The sequence continues at coordinate 48,567 of CABHPP010131968.1, forward strand.
TCTTTTTATATCTGGTTTATTTCACTTAACATAATGGTAACAAACTTCTATCTAGGTGCTGTTAATGATAGGATTTCTTTTCTTTTTTTTTTTAATGGCTAAATAATGGGGCGTGTGTGTGAGTGTGTGTGTGTGTGTGTGTGTGTGTGTGT